>JAVQJF010097032.1:0-10872 GCA_036023855.1 Gadopsis marmoratus | reverse complement strand
CGGACCCTGATTAGACTCATGCTGTGTTCATTAACACCACCTGTTATCACTTACCCAGGCTTCTGTATATAAGTCAGTGTCTGTCCGTTGTCAGTACGTCTTGTATCCAGAGTTTGCATGTGCTTGCTTGTGTTCTGTTCACACAATAAACATACCATACGCTGGTCTCCGGATCACGCGTTTGGGTTCTACCTCCGTGCTCTGCCCTTGCGAGGCGTGACACCTTTTGTTTTTATGCTCTTTATAAATGTGCACAAAGTTGAAGCACGGTTGAAATATTGCAACAAAAAAACGTTTTCTACACTTCGCTGAGGTGGAAATGTTAAAGATAACTAAATGAGACAAGTGGGAAACAAAATGGAAACTTGGTGATTAAGTCACATGGTGCGTAAAGCTTTTTTTTATCTCAAGATCACTTAAGATAAAAAATTGTCAGCACACTGAGATCAGTGTGGAGCAGTGAGGACACTGGAACCTTCCTCAAATGAATACATGAAAACATAAATTCCATCTTTCCATCACTTTCACATGATTTGACATTTGACTGGAGTTAACAAAACATGGCACGCACAGTATCTTAAAGTATCAGGCTGTGTTCGCACAGTTATTCTGCTCTCAGGGATTTAAAAAACAATTTCTTTCTTTAGTTCATGTGCAGCACATCCTGGTAGGACACCAAGGTCCCCAACAAAAGGTATCCAGAGATCTGTGAGCAGATAAGTACCGTAATCCAGCAGATAATGTGGGTGTAATAGCTGCCTTTTACATGGCTGTTTGTGTGTCTAGCAGCAGGGATCCGAGAGCCTAAAACACACCTTTAGTAGTTTGGATAATTATTTCATGTCAAGTCAGGTCATGTAATACTCACATATTATCCCTCGACACATGTCACTATAAGCTGTGTTGAAAGGTATAATACATGCCAATCAATGTCATGGACGTATAGTAAAAGAACATGTAAAAAGTGGAACGGCCATCCATCACAGACACGACAGGACAGTAACAAGCACCTACAGTTATTTTAACAGTGCACTTGTCCTACTCAGTGTTGGGTTTTCACTTTCATACCAGTAATAGCTTTACTAAAACTTCATCTTTTAACTTGATCTCTGTTGGTAATGTGGCTGTATGAGTTCTATAATCCTTTTTATTTCCTTGTATAAAACAAAATGTTGATACTATTTATAGCCAGTATTTGCATTTTGTAATTGAATCTGCGTACAGCAGTTTCCATTGTTACTGGCCAAGTGCGTTTTTCCCACAAGGGATTCAAGATGCACTAACTAGCTTTTTTCCTGGCGCCTTCAGCCGCATCTCACGGTCTTCATAAGAATATGGAATTTAATAATTTTGAGTTGGTAATGACCTGCGTTAGGGATTGATGCATGGATGTGATGCCAAAACCCAGCGCATACAAATGTTTCATGTAATGTAAAATTCCTGGGAACTTTGTAAGAGTAAGGCTATATGCACATCGATTGTTTGGAACCCAACCAGTTGAGGCAGATGATCACCCACCCAGAGCCTGGTCCTGGTTCTGGTTCTGGTTCTGGTTCTGGTTCTTGCCACTGTCTCCTGGTGCTGCTCATGGTGGGATTGTTGGGTCTCTGTAATAAAGAGTCGGTCTGGACCTGCTCTGTGTGCACTATGTAAATACAACTGAATTGAGAATTGAAAAGGGAAAGCAGGCATTCAAGGTTTTAAATATTATATATATTTTACATATCGTCTGACATATTAAATCACACTTGCTGTTACCACCAGTAATCACATAATTATAATATCAGCCAGGACTGAAATCTGAAGGATTATAACTTTAAGGATGATTTTGTCTTCCAAACATCTATCTGGGACACCTAAGTGAGGCTCACAAATCCAAGCCTGCGAGTCCAGTCTTCCAAAGGAAGTCTCACATTGACAAAAGCAAAAGGATGAACGCATTCACACACTTCCATGGAAGCACATGAGATGAACAAACACAAGACGAGAGGGTAATTACATTCTTATGTCTTGTATATTACGCGATAAATATTTAATGACCGGCTCTGTGCACTTGCTGTCTGCAAAAGTTTATTTTTATTTTACTTTGGTGCGCCTGCTGCGAGGGTGGTACTGTTGTTGCTGCCTCCCACCAGGAGGTTAAAGCGTTGGATTATGGTTTATACAGTAAGTTACTCTCAGCTTTACAGCAAGGAAATCAGGAAATCAATTGACTCAGGAAAAGCTCTCCGGTAAAAGTATGCTTTAGGAAAAGATATAAAGGAGGTCACTGATGCTGCCGACCTCATGTTCTCAGGCAGCTCATTCCAGAGCTTTGATCCCCTCTCTTTTCCTCTAGTGCCTCCAGCAGGGTGACGTTTGTGGTTTTAGAGTGAATTATCTTGAAACTGTTTTATGGGTTGACAGACACACTGCTTGCTATGTGCTTGTTCACCACCTGACCTTGCTTTGCCACATAAAGGGCTCGTTAATTTCTGCATTGGCACTAAAAGCTGGTAATGGGTGACAGTTTGTGTGCTGCAGAATCATCCAATACGAATGTAATTCCTACTCATGCTGGGTTGCAAGACATAAAAACCCATAACCCTGAAACTGTTCCTGGTCAGACATCGAAATGGAAGGAAACAATTGGTGTGCTGTATTGTCATGAAATATTAATGTAAAAAATGTATTCTGTATGCAACAACACCCTCTCGGTCTCCACAGTCTTCCTGGACATGAGCTTTGAAGCCCTGTGAGTTGGTGCTCGCTGCCATCCATCTGTATAGGGAAAGGAGCTGGTTATATTTAGCTCTGCCTTGCATTCATGTGTAGACACCCACCAGGAGAATCATAGCTACTATCAATGCACTTCCTGTCTCTGTCATTCATAGGCTTAGTTACAGGCTCTGGTATCTGATATGATCATATGCAAAGTCAAAGCTGGGATTTAGCAATATATGCCAATTAATCTTGCTTTATTGCATTCTAAAACGTGTAACTGTTTAAGTATCACAGTTCAAGATATCACATGTATTCTTGTCCCTCATACCAACATGCAGCTTATTCATAGGGATCTTTATATTCTATTTATTGTATCACGATGAAAGGATTGTCGTCGGAAATTAATCCAAATCTGGGCTCAACAGGCCAGAAGGCCTGTAACATGAACCTCAGTGGCTCACTGCGAAGCTAATTAAAATCCATCGCAATAACAGGCCAAGAAATGATTTGAAGATTTGTTGAAGGGCAAGTAAAGAGTGTCTAAACAAAGCGTGGAAATCGAAGAATCGAAGAAAGGCCATTTAATGAGGCGGCGAGGGCGAGAGTCCAAGTTGAAAGAGGACAAAGCTGTTTGTTAAAAGTTAAACCGAAAAAAGAACTTTCTGTTTTTCATTACTTTTGTTCACTGTCTTGCTTTTTATTTTGGGTTGTTTTTTTTTGCACAACAGTAGTTTTCCTTTATAACTGCCATAGATTTCTTCTACAACAGGCTATATGTGACAGAGTAATACAAGTCAAGTCCTGGGTTCATCTTGTCCCAGAAGGAAATAAAAGCTGTTTTTACATCCTTTGGGGTATGTCTAAGTCAAGTCTCAAGTCTGTCGTAGAAAAGGAACAGGTTAGAGTATTTAAAGCATCAAAATTGTGGAACAAAATCAATTCATGTCAATGAAATCCCCATGATCAGTAAATTAATCTGGCAGACTACGACCTGCAAATGTGTACTGTGTATCTATAGCATAACATTAATGCTGAAATTGAAGGGAACGTAGAGAAGAGTAGCGGCATGGTCTGCGTTCGGTTGTGAGACAGTTTTCCTTCATACTGTTGAACTGTGTTCATTTGCAGGCTAGTAAGCAGCCGAGGTAGTTAGCTCGCTAGCTGGCAGATTGGCTGGCAGGACAATGTGGCTGGCTAGCACTTTAATGGTTGGCTTGCAAGCCTCCAGCTGATCCAGCACAGTTAATCTTGCCTGGCCAAGACTTAGCATCAAGTCTCAGGTCTACAACTCTGTTCTGAGGCACCATAGAGGTCGTTTTTGAGTGTTTTATTTAACACCACACGCAGCCCTGACAGAGAAGTGTGACAAACTGATAGGGATTTAGATTTTGAAGATCATAACGATGATGAAGAGACCTTGAGAGTCCACAGTCACCTCTGCACCAGTTGTTCTCTGGGTTTCATGGCTGGAGCCTTATGCATGGTTGCCTCATTCCCCACTAATCCCCCCGGCCCTGGTCTGAGACGTGACCCTCAATGCGGGTGCAGCCGCTGTAAATCATCGATTCCAGCTGCAATCAGCTGGATGACAAGCAGGCTTTGGTAACGTGTCTCCAACTGATTTTCCAGGGTGACAAACTGGTTCGCCTCTTCTCTGGGCACCTGTTGTGATTCACGTCACGCACATTTGTTTTGTTCCCCGTTTTTACCAACTCAAGGTTTTACAGATCGGTCTCATTCACCCATCAATGGCAACGTAGCTGGAGCGCCTAAGGTTCAGTATCCAGTGTGCACACCTCAACATATTGACAGTACGAGCTGGGATCGAACCACCAACCCTGAAAATAATGGACAACCTGCCGGAGCCAGTCGCCCATTCTGATGTTGCATATGTTCCAGTGTTGGTCTTAGAAAATCAAACCAGGAAACCACATGTCTAAAATCATGCCCTCCCTGCTGCAGCTCCTCAGATTTATTTGTATAATTTTGATGACAACTATGAAATGAATGTGACCAACCTGCAGAGCGCTTTGGGAACCGTTAAGGTTGAAAAGCGCTATATATGTGTCCACATATGTATAGAAGTTCATTTACTATTTATCTCAAAGCTGCTTGATTTTGTTCTGAATGAGTTGATTTCCGCAAAACCTATACTTGGCAGAATATCAGCACCAACCGCTCAGCATAAGAAGCACATTCTCCTATTCAAAGATTCAAAGCTGCATCACGATGTTTTCTATGTCAAACTGGCTAATCAGGCTCAGATGTACAGTATGGTGACATACAAGTCTCTCATCAGTCCAGATCCGTAGAACTGAAATTGATGGGTGAGGTACGTCTTCATCTACGAGATATTACCAATCACAACCCTTTAATCTCTTGTACATTTAGTATGAAACATTACAGACAGGTGTCGAAAGGTGACTATTACGATGCACTTTATTGATGTAATGACCAGGATTTGGATACATGTCAGAGTCACATTTTTAACCTTTTTATCCTGGCAGAAATGTTTCTGTCGTAGCTCCCAGAGGATGAATCCTCTGGTGATCCCCTGACACTAGAATGTCACTGAGGTTAGCATTCTTGGTTGGGAGTGAAATACTGTATTTCCATATTATTGGACGGATTATCATGAAATTAGGAACAAATGTCCGTCTATCCCACATGATGACATGTTATAACTTTGATGATGATCCACTAAATTCTTGTCCAGCGTCATAATGAGATCAAAGTGACTCTTTGGTGTATGACGAAATACGTGTTTGTCTGAAGAAATGTTTGTTTCCTGTTTCAGTCAACATTGGTGGATCTTCTAACCATAAAGAAATGACCCTGTCAGAGTATAAATCAGATTTATTTTTCAACACTGATTTTTAACAGTTTTGGAAGGCAGATATATGATGTCATCCCGTCGATAGGGACGTGACATCAGGAAACACTTTTATGTTTGGCTCTACAGGGAACAATTTACGTATTTTCTCATTTAATTTGGAGGACTTGTTGAGACTCTTAGTCTTGATGAAACTGTTCTGCCATCATTCAGAGACATGTCTAGTTGTGGTGTTCCAAATGGTATTGTGACATATAAGGCAGGACTGATTAGTGTATTGGCTAATCAGTGATATATTTGTGAATAAGATCCCAATATCTTAAGCCTATTAGAAGTAGGTGAAGTTTTAATAAAAGCCTTGATTACGCTGAACAGTGAAGAAACCCGGCTTTTACTTTTTGAGTTTCTGGTGGAAGCATGAGAAGTAAACGGACAGAGAATAACCTCTATATTTCCCCCGACTGATCTGAAAGGGGAATTCTCTGCCTGTTCAGTGGGACTTGTGTTGGGAGTCGTTCCAAAACCAGAATAAATTAATCAGAACTTCACATCGTCGCTGCCTGGCCCCCGAGGAGCAGCTGGTGCTAAAATCAAAACAGGACTCGCAGGGGTGCACCGTGCCTCCACACAGTCATCATGAAGAAATCAGCATCTCCACTTATCACACCAGTCACAGCGGAGCTAAAGACGGCAAACTCCAATAGACTCTCCTAACTGGGTGATGATGCAGGAGTTTAGCCTCATTCCAACAATGTGTTAACCTGTGCATTGCCAACCCAGTCTCCTAAAATGTGCATTCATGCAGTATAAAACTGATTTGCATCAACTTATACATTTTGTATGACACATAATGCTGACTGGATTACAGTTTTCATCAACATAAGGTGGAATATTTTAAGTTGAATATATCTGTAAACTGTTAACCCAAAATAGGTTGAGGCAGGTGACCGCACACCCACGGTCGGGTTCTGTTCGAGGGTGCTACCTGTTAAGAGGGAGTTTTTCGTCATCTCAGTACCTGTAGTCTATGCAATGACTTTGGGACCATTTAATCTAATCTAACTAAATCTAATTAATCTAATTAAAACATAGAAATCGCCTGGTGAATGCAAGGTTCATGAATGCATGATTAAAATCTTTCCACCATAGTTACATGAATATAACAAAGCAAAGACACAATTTAAAGAGTGATATTACATATATTGTCATATTGACAGGATTGTCATTGACCTTGGTTTGAGTCTCCTGTGATTAATATGACGTGTGACATTATTCCAGCATGTCTGACACTTCTCACCCCCCATTAGTGGAGACAGATAATGAATCAGGAGTCAATCCAGGAACAAGAAAGCTATTTAATGGCTCAGACACGCTTCTCTGCAATAATGAAGAACGTTTTTAATTCCAGCTCTTAATTACACCACAGCATAAAGAAGATATATCTCTGTGTTTGAACCAGTGGAGCGTTCTCAGACATTAACCACGATCACACACACAGACTGTATGAGTGGCAGCACTGATCGCTGCTGTCCAAGCACAGAAACACACTCAGGCTCTGCAGAGGACTGCACTGACACTGTGTTTAAAACTTACTTTTGAGCCTCTGAAAATGGGGGACTTTGCATAAAATCTCTGTAATTCCTAAACGGTTAATGTGATATTTTTGTTGAACCCCTTCAATTAAAGCTGAAAGTCGACTCTCCAGTCACAGCTTGAATGCGTCGTTTCAAATCCATTGTGATGGTGTTCAGACGCAAAAGTACAAAACTGGTGTCACTGTCCAAATACTTATGGTACTAACTGTTACAAGAAATATCCTTCCCAAAGGGAGAGCTGTGCATGCATCAACCACTTAAGGATTATTTTCGTATAACTGGAACTCCCTGTGGCTCATAGCGTCATCCAGCATCCAGCCCTCATTTGTTTGAGCAGAGTCTTTAGCTCAGTCAGTGACACAACATCTCTCCGGAGAGCCACTCAGGACCATATGGCGAATGACACAGGGCCTGCGTTGTTTATCTGGACCTGAGTGGGAGTGTGAATTATGCTGGCCTTGTTGTCATCTGAAGCCTTGATAAGCACACTTTAATATCCTCCTCCAATACTGGAGATCAGACAGTGCTGAAGGAGAGAGGGCGGCTAGGGAATAGTGGTGGTGGGGAAGTGGGAAGGAGAGGGTTGCCAAGGCAACTGGTTACTCAGCGACAAGCTCACCATAGAAATACACTCAAGTTACATCAGTCTGAATACTCCATTACTCCCCTCCCCCATCATATTGCTGTGTTAGTGAGCAAGAAATCAAATAGGTCATTAAAGCCTTTAATAAATCTAATTTCTTGTTTAACCAACCTCATGTCTTTATACAGAAGCCTACAGCATCGTCAAACACGCCCCACTTTAAATAAACCATGACTCCAGCATCAACTTAAAGGTAACAGCTTGTTAACCCCCCCCCCTCCGAGCGCTGAATTGACAGGCAAAATTTGGCATCTGAGAATGACAAATTCTAAGCCGCCCTCTCAATAGTTGTTTTGAAGTGTCACTGCATTTGTGACATTCTTTGGACTGCTTTTCTCCCAAGGGTTGAATAGTATTTAGGTTGCCATGGAAACTTCAGGAGAAAAACTGAAATAAAGGGAGCGAGCGCTGTGGCCCTTTACCGGGTGACAAGAGTGGGATACTCTCTTTGTAGAGGAGGGAGTGTGAAAGGCAGCCTCATCTGTATTCTGGCGCATGAACCAACCCAAAGATATCCTATGCGTGATTGCAATTGCCCAAGGCCACTTTACCTGCAGAGGGATTCCCTGCTTTCCTCTGCTCCATTTAAAACTTCAACACTCCATCTCAAGTTATTTTTCCAGCAGAGCTCTTCCTGGACAATTAGCAGATAGAGTAACAGCCCTGCCCATAAACCTGAAACTCGTCCCGGAGTGAAAAACCGCGTCTCCAGGCATCCAGCATACAAGCCACTGAGTGAAATAATGAAGTGTCTCTGCCCCCCCAGCTGAACGAGTCTCCCCTCGTTCAGCTGGCAAAACAGTAGTTAGTAGCTACAGCACAGAACTTGGTTGAATTGCGCCTGTGCAGCTAATTGGAACATTATGGTGGACTCAAAAAACCCTGCTTGTTCCATGCAGATGGAAAATTGTTGTCTTTCATCAGGTATGATTCCAAATATCTGTGATTCCTTTGTACAAGGCAGGAGACAACAGCAATCTCAGTCATTATCGGCCAACATCCAAACTTCCCTGTCTGGCAAAAATCCAGGAATCACTGGTGAATAACCAACTGAAAGAATTTCTCTCAAAATATTCTACCTTGAGCCCTCACCAGTCTGGTTTCAGACCTATGCATAGCGCCATCTCTGCTGTTACATTAGCGGTAAAACATTTTAGTTTGTTGTATGGACAACAGGAAGCATTCTGCTGCTGTTTTCATTGACTTGTCAAAAGCTTCCGATACAGTTGTTCATTTTCAGTTGGATTCAGTTGCTTGTTGGTGGTTTGAGAATTACCTTCCTGAGATATTTCAGTGTGTCAAAGCTAGACATTTCCAATCACAGTTTTTACCAGTAACAAAAGGAGTTCCACAAGGATCAGTTCTGAGCCCTGTCTTGTTTGCAATTTATATTAATAATAATGTATTTTCCCTAACCTGCGAATTACACTATTCTGTAATGTTTCCATGACTCTGTAGAACCGGCCGTTGAGAACCTACAACCTTTGCAAGCAAAACAGAGTTCATGCTCTTTTCTACAGCAAGAGATATATATCTTAACAGCCTATCCACAATGAATGGTAGCAATGTTGAGAGAGTCACAGAGTATACATAAGTAGGTATTTGGCTTGATGTATCATTGACATTTAAACATCATTTATAAAATCTCCAAATCTCTTTGTACAGAAGCAGATCCAGCTTCCCCTGGAATTGTAGGAAAAATGTAGTTGAGGGAGTCTTTCTGTCAGTCCTAGATTATGGTGATATCATTTGCAGACATGTTGCTGCTTCCACTCTCAAACCCCTAGACTCAGTTTATCATTCTGCCCTCAGATTCATTCCCGGAGATCCAGTCACCATTGCATTCTGTATAACTAAGTTGGTTGGTCCTCTCTGGCACAGAGCCGTGATAAACACTTGTATCTTTTCATCTATAAATCCCTTAATGGGAATTCACCCCCCCTTCACAGTATAACATCTATGCTGGACTGGACCACAGGATCTTGCCAAGCAAGTCCTGCGGGTATATTCTGAACTTAGAAAATCTCCCTTTAGTTTATGTGAATCAAACAAATGGAATTATCTATAACACATCCTCAAGATCAACACTGCCACTACCCCTGGACAATTCAAGACAATGATCTCAAAACACAATTTGCATTGTAATGGTTTTCACTGAGTTTTGTCCTCTTTTTGATTAAATCTGTGTATTTCCATATTTTTCAACATCATTGCAAATGAGAGAAACTCACTGATTTTCGTGGATTAAATAAAGGTTTGAATGAAATGAATAAATGTTCTGAAGATGAATTATACTGAAACAATTAAGTGTATTAGTATAAGAAAGCATCTTTCAGATTGCTTTTACCAGCCAGAGGCCTCTAAATGATCCTGTCATTAGTCCAATGTCAGTTTTATTTCAATATTTTAATGTCTTTAAAGTCTAAAAATAGAAAAGAAAACATTGCATTGGCATTATATTATATTTTCACAGCTGGTGAGCTAACCACTAACATGCCAGACAGCCAGGAAAAATGGTAGTACCAGTCACCATAGAACTTCAAGGTAGCAATGTTGCTAACTAGACAATGAGGTTTACTCGAGACGTGTTTGTACCACTGACACCTGTATCATGGCTGAACCACGTCTGGCTGAGGGAGTTTAATCAAGTGAATGGTGCAACACAACTAACAAGCTAAACTAGTTCTTTGGACTCTCCTGTGTTCTGTTCCCTCACAGGACAGCGCTGACAAGGTGGCTTGCTATTAGGAAACGGCGCAAATGTGTGTGACAACGTTTGCCAAAGAGCTCTGCATGATTGAAATTGTAAATGACGTTGAGGCCAGGCGTTGACGCAGCATTCACAGAACAGGAAACCTTGTACTTCTTCCAACCCTGGAGCATCATTCCAAGATGGTAATCCACGTTGCTAGCCTTGTAGTTACAAAAATAACTACACACACCCGTTCGTTATTTCACATAGATATGACAATATCATCTGATATTTTACTGCTGTACATTACTGCACATTTTGGCCTTATATTTAAATTTTTTATTATCTTGTATGTGTGTTTATGGGCGTGTGTGTGTGTGTGTGTATGCATATATGTGTGCACATA
>JAVQJF010097020.1:0-28702 GCA_036023855.1 Gadopsis marmoratus | reverse complement strand
TCATTCATTAACCATACTGCTTATCCCGAAGGGTCGCAGGGGGGGGGCTGGAGCCAATCCCAGCTAACATTGGGCGAGAGGCAGGAAACACCCTGGACTGGTCGCCAGTCAATCGCAGGGATTTTTATTTTCAGTGAAAGAATATTCCAACTCATACCAGCTCCGACTGAAGCTCCTTTGCTGGTTTTGGAAGGGTACTTCTTCCATGGGCCCTCCTCTGGCTGCCGGCTGCCTAACGTTGCTAACAGCACAGCCAGGACTGAGCATCTAACAGCTGCCTGCTGCAGATATCAGATCATCAGTACGAGCGGCGCTGTTCACATTGTCATTTCATTGTTGAAAACCTTTGCTGTGGCCACTATAAGTAGCTGCATCTTGCATGATGTAAGCGGCGTGAAGGTGATTTCAGGGAATAGAAGGTTGCTATGGCAATTGGTGGCACTATTGAATTAGATCAACTGGAGAAAGACAGCAGCAGAATAAAGGAAATCAGATTGGATTTTATATGTCAAACATCTGGTGCATTCTTAGTTTGTCTGCGATGAGACAATTGTCATTCTTGGTAAAGGTCATGCATGACCTTTACTTTTTATAGAACAATAATCACATTTGGAACCTTGTCAGTTCTGCATATCATCATCAGCAGTCCGCTGCTGATCCACACAATAGCTTCAAAGATCATACTAGTGTCAAACAGCATCAATATAACGTAGCATGTTGAGAAGAAACAGTCATCTGACACCAGAAACGTAGACCTGACACCTGACATTAACAAGCGGACGGCTCTATGTACAGGTGTGAATGACCGCTCAGACCACATCCAGAATGTGTCCTGGGACACAGTGAAGGAACAGCTATTTAAACTGACGTCCTCTGCGTAAGCTGAAGTATGTAATCATTCACACGACAACGGCGTCATATTAAAGTGCGAAACGACAAGAAGCAGATATATTGCGAATGCGTCAAACATCCAGCCAACTGATGTGGTTTGCCTGGAACACGCCCAGGAATGGACCCAGGCCGCGTCGTTTGGATTTTACCTACGCGCTAAAGATCTATGCAAACTTCTTCTTCTTTTAATTTCTGTAAGGCCAGGTGCAGGAAGCGCTTTGTCTGCCTCCCGCCGGTTTATATTTGCATATTGAGCCCCCCCGCTCAAGTGAGGTCCAATCACAAGTGGTCGCTCGAGACGCATGTGGAGATGCATTCTGCTGCCAGGTGTGAACTGACGCACTTGTGATCAGATCATCCAAGACGCATGTTAACGCCAGATGCAAACCGCATGAATGCATCTTTTCAATTCAATAAAATAACTCTGGACACAATGCTATACTATGCTACACGCTGAACTTGCATATTACAAACCCCAAGAAGGTCCATGATAACGCCTCTCTCCTCAGACCTGCTACTGATCCCATAGACATGCAGTAATTGAGCTAAACTCATCCCACCAGTTAATATACACTATATGGACAAAAGCATTGGGCCACTCCACACTCAAAGTTCGGTGGAGGAGGGATGATGCTATGGGGTTGTTTTTCTGGGGTTGGCCTTGGCCCCTTAGTTCCAGTGAAGGGAAATTGTAAAGCTTCATCTTACCAAGTCATTTTGGAAAATTCTGTGCTTCCAACTTTGTGGAAACAGTTTGGGGAAACTGCCCTTTCTGTTCCAGCGTGACTGAGCCCCAGTGCACAAAGCAAGGTCCATAAAGGCCTGGTTGGATGAGTTTGGTGTGGAAGAACTTGACGGGCCTGCACAGAACTCTGACCTCAACCCCACTGAACACTTTGCTCTTGCAAATGCTCTTCTGGATGAATGGGCAGAAATTCCCACAGACACGCTCCAAAATGTTGTAGAAAACCTTCCCAGAAGGGTGGAAGCTGTTATAGCTGCAAAGGGGGGACCAAGTTCATATTAATGCCTATGAATTTGGAATGGGATGCCATAAAAGCTCATGTAGGTGTAATGTGAAGGTGGCCCAATACTTTTGTCCATATAGTGTACTTTCACACTGGAGATACAAAATAATACATAATAGACTTTGATGATTTTGCCTGGCTGTGTGGTAAGACCCCCAAAACCGACCCATCTCTTTAATTACTGTCCTGTTGAGCAACGATGACGCATCCGACAGTCCATCATCAGCCCAGTAGATCGACAGTCTTCCATTAAATGTGCCTCTGTCTGTCCACTGAAGCTCTACAGCTCCTTGAAGCGTATTTAGATTCAGAGCAAGCCTTTCAGCTAGCCTGATGTGATGGCTGGGTAAACGGAGCGGCGATAAACAATTACTGTGTATTAACTTTATCGAAGGTGTCCTGGATGGCAGCCGAGAAGACAGCGAGGAGATGGGCAGTGTTTGCAGACTGCTGTTATTTTAACGCTGAGAAATGCTGTCGTCTCTGAAGCAGCTCTATTCTTTTTCATTTTAAACCACAATTATCAGAAAAGTGGGCAAATTTCAGCGCTGTGGATTTATGCTCGTCTGAGGTCTGTCTCGTGCCTGCGGGTTTGTACAAGGACATAACAATTGTATCCCTTGAGAGGGAGAAACAAAAAATTGCATGTCATTGTAAAAAGAGGTTTGCTCAACAAAACAATGGGTGAATGAAAGGGAGAGCTCTCAAAGTGTCAGACCAAAGTCATTACTTTGACATTTAGTCAAACTCCAAATCTACTGTTTTTCAGCGGAACGGCATCAAGTGCCTTCACTTGTTATTTCATACAAACTTCTAACATTCGTGCACCTCCTTAGACTACCTTGAGCACCCGTAGGGTTTCCTCAGTTCAAGCTCTTAAATGCTACAGATATGAAAGATCACAGAGAAAAAAAAAACATGAATCAAAACAGAGGAAAAATCTATTTTTTATTTTTATGGCCACTACACAATGTCAGTCGGGGCTCAGAAATCATTTTCCACACACACACACACACACACACACCTCTCGCATATGAAGCACAGATGATAACAATACACCCCCACATTTCCTGACATCCGTAGCAAATATATCAATTTTCCACTTGACTTTTTTCTGGGGCATTTTCAGGAATTAATTTTAGAACCCCGGGCGTTAACAGGACGATACACACTGCATACATTCTCCTGCATAGGGCTCGTTTGATCATAATCTCCATCTTTCAAGCTTGATTTTTAGCCTTATATGCTGCGTCTGTCCTCATGTTGATAATTGCAGGGCTTCATTAATATTTGACAGCGCTGTAGCTGCAGCGTTTGATGGATGTCTCCTCTGTTAATTGACGCGTCGGGATTTTGCGCGAGAGGGGATCCGCCCGCCAGGCCCCGCGGGTCAAAGGTTGAACCTCATTTTCAGGCCGGAGACCTGATAGCTCTCGCAAAATGAGCTTTGGACTTTTTATATCCGCGAATGTTCATAAAATTGGATGCTGCGACTTGCGTTGTTAACCAGCTTTAAATGACGCTTCAAAAGAGTGGATGTAAGCTTTATGGAGGACGACGGCGCTTCAATGTTGCAGTCAGGAGGAGACTCCAGCTCCGGCTGGATCAAGTGTCTCTTTTTGCTCAGTGACTTGTTTGTCGTTCCCCTGTTACAATGACCTCGATACCAAGAGCAAGCTTAATATTCATTCCTTACTTTGTCGTACAGTTTCTGTATACAGTATAGTCGGCATGTCTGTATTTCACAGTTACACGCTCAACGACCACAGCTCAGATACATGACCTTCATAAATATTCATCATTCTCCCGTACAAGGCACAAAATAGACACTTTGTAGAATATTCGGTGATAGACTCAGAAAAAGTGTGAAGAGGAAAAAAATATTTTTTACTGTAACACCCATACATACTGATGAATTGATCAAAGAAGACCCAGCGGCATAACAATCAATATTTTATCTGCTGAGTTGCTGTTTGATCAGACGCCCACTTTAAGGAAAACATCAAAAATAGCAATAACATGGCAAAGTTAAAGGATGAGACTGGCCATTTTCTGTATTTCTCCTGTCAGAAAGTCCCATGAGACGGCCCAAACCAACAATGAACATATCCTGCTAACATGTGTATCTGATATATCTTCTTCCTCTTTGCCATAGAGCTCCATTGATGGCCAACAACTATCAGCGAGCCACACGTCACTGTGGGTGACGTGCTCTGTCAGTACCATGAACACACACAATGTAGTTTGTTTTGACTCTCATACACCGTCCTGCTGCCCCAAATACGCACTAGAGCACCAAATGTGGATTAATCCACTGCTGAAAATAGTCCCCAGCAAATGCTTTATTTCCTTCTAAAATGACACTGGATATTTGCAAGCCATTTTGTCTTGAGTGTCAAAGGGAGAAGTAAAGGACACCACCTTTATCTTTTAATAAATGGCAAGAGATCATTCTGCATAGATGTCTGAATTCAACAACAGGTCCTTTATATAACTACACCAAACACACGGAAATGTAGTCAACAATTGACTACATTTCCGAGCGTTAGGCTCCGAGCGGTGCACTAGCGGTGACGCTAGTTGAAAGACCATGTGGGGATTCAAATGGAAGGGCTTCCTCTCTTTGGACAAGCCTGGATTTGAGGAATTGTGTCGATATTAAACAAATCGGCAAAAATCTGCAGCACATTCACGATTTGTGCCCAGTGCCAATATCAAAGCCGGGAATGTAGGAGTGTTGGAAGTAACCCTTTCTGTAGCAAAGCCAAAAGTAATTTTTATCCTTGATCCACTGATGAGTATGTGTTTGGTCTCCTTTTCCATCTTCAAAAAGACAAACAACCACAGTATGTCTTCACCAGGAGTTCGTTAGTCATGTTAATTAACATGTTTCCAACTCAGAGTTTATCTTTTGATAAGATACAGTATGTAGTGTATTACTTCATGTGTTGCTGCAAGCTTCACCGCTCCCGGCTTGAGTCTGATTTTGGCGCTGCAATATCTCACGACTCCAGAATGACTCCGGCACAACGTCGTAGTGCAATTAACAGCTGATAGCAGATAATTAAAGTTGCTATTGTTTGTGTGAAACATCGCTGCAAATTTGCCTGGGCTGTGGCGAAATATCCATGGATCTATATTTATCTGCAACCAGAACAGTTGACGATCCCATCTTTTGTTAGATGCAAAACTAATTCACATTTGGGGATGAGATTGGTTTGGCCCTTTGTTGTCTGCTGCACGCAGTATTGTAGCTCTCTCCAGTACTGGCACTGGCATTTTGTTGTTTTTACATTGGAATATTTCAGTGAGTGACAAAAAAGATAACTGAATGTCTAACTGAAGATAAACTGGTTAATGCTCGTGCTGAAGTCCATTAGCAGCAAAGTGTTTCCTGCAGACAAACACATAAAAAAAAAACCACAGTGGGTAAAAATGCACAGGGCTCTTATTGTTAAACTTGGATCTGAATGCTTGAAGTGAGCCACCATTTGTTCTCACTTTTGTTCCTGCTGAATATTTAATCTGGAAACACTGTTGGGACGGAGGCCGGGCGAACCAGTGCCACAAAGCTGATATCACAGGTGACAGTATATTTCAGGGCACACGTAGGACTCTTACATTTACATTCAAATCAACACAGCAACTCGGGAGAAATGTGTTTGCTTTGCAGCAGATTCATAATCCTTCTGTGCACGGACAATTCCCCAACTTCCCCGTCAAAGCCAAGAAAGAAGTGGGAACAAAAACAGAGTCACTTTCTCTGTTTGAGAAGCAGAAGAACCGCCCCCCGTCTCCCTGACTTGTCTCAGCTGAGCACACACATGCATCACATCCCATCTGTTCGTTTATACACAATAGTCATTCTATACCATTTATACAGGTCTTGTCCCTGTAAACTATCCACACATTGGTCCCTTATTAGTTTTCCTCTGATTGTGCAATGAAGCAGCAAAGGTTCCCATTATGATTCAGTCGACATGCCTGCAGGCAGACTGTCTCTGGATACTCTCTCTCTCTCTCTCGATTGCTTCAGCTCTCAGAAATTTGTTTTGTTAGAGAAATAATGTATTGATCTGCAACAAATAAGACAAGATTCAAGGTTAATGAGAATGTACGCTGCTCTTATAGACTGGTGCAGCGACAATGATCCCTTCCTCTATTCTTACGACGCGTGACGTCAGTGGAAATGTAGCAAGACGTTGTGACTTTCAGTGTTCTTTGTGAAAAAGCATCTTTTTGACTTTCAAAATAACTCAAACGAACTTGCATAATGGTGTGCAGCTCTGGCTAATGCACATGTTGAATAGCAAATGTAGTTTCACACAGCCCTAAAGTGTTCAGTACTAGGAAGTAATCATGCGAACAACGTGTGTAAAATATACACTGTAAATCATTTGAAGCTGGATCCCCTCCTGCTGCCGATAATAACTGGCTCAAAGTCATCTCTGAGTTATGAAGATGTAAAACAAACTGAAGTTCACTTAAGATGTTGCGATGAATAAACTGTTCAGTCCAGACTGTCCTCCCCAAAAGTACGGCCGTACCGGGCGTCTGTGCAAGCAGCTCATTGCGACCCGTATTTACGTTTATTGGTGGCGGCGGCGGTAAGGAGGAAGTCCGGTGAGGAAGCGTGAAGAGCAACAAAGTCTGCGTACGGAGGAGATCAAGGTGGATGGATGAGTAAAGTAAGTTTAGTCATGTTAGTAAGTCATGTGACCCAAGTTGTACGTCACATGTGAAAGTAAACTGAGTAGTAAGCTTACAACTTATCATTTATTCACGTGTTAATCATCTATTCAGAATCATTGTGTATTTACTTTAATTGTTCAAGTAGTCCCAGTTTTGCTCCTGTCTCTCACCTTGAACTTGTGTTTAAAGTCTCTATATGTGTGGAGGCGTCTCTGCTCAGCAGACTGCGACCTTTCAGATATAAAGACATAAACAGAGTTTCCATATGTGTTGCAAAGTCCCTATAGGTCCAAACGTATATGACGTGTACAATGACCAATGGAAATGGGTTTTCTTTGTTCCAGAATACTATAACAGCTGTGGACCTCTGACTGTCTATCTCCTATTGTACAATATATCTTTATCAACGACACAGGCAGCAAATTCCGTGACAGGTGACATAATCCAGTTTTATTTCAGTTCGTGTGTTACAGATTTGCATCCCATTTTGTCAGTTTGAAAAGTCACAGCCTCTCAGTACAACATGCAAGGCTGCCCCGTGACCTTGATAAGAACAGGTTGGGAGTGAATTTGATACTAACCTTCATCAGAGTTCACATTGTTTTCATTATAACGATGTAATAAATACACACGGCAGCTTTCCATCATATACTGCATGTTTCCTTCAATAACAGAGGGCAGCCTGCTGATGAGTTGAATAAACTCTCAACAGCACATTTATTCAACTCATCATTTCAAGTCAGAACAATTTGTGTTTATAAGTTTATAAGTGGTCTGACCATAAAAACGAGAAATTTAAAATTACCTTCAAGTTAATAAAAAACCAAATCATTAGTTGATTCCACTTAATTCCCATTTGAATAAACCAATGAGTTGTGAAATAATTTAAAACTATGAAATAAATTCTGCACATTATTATGATATTTATTTCATCATTCTTAATTTGATGTGATTTTTTGTGTTTCAAAATGCCTCTTTTCAAATGTCACAATGGCAATTCTTCCTGTGGCACATTTTATTGACTCCATGTTTAACGGTGGTCAGGGGATCACCAGGACCATGAATATGTCTAATTTGATGGAAATTGAGTCAGAACTATGTCACCGCGGAGCAACGTGTGTAACAACCGAGACGTCCTACCACATCAGAATGAGTTTGACGTACAACGTAGCATTGAGATTGGTAGAAGATGAAATAAGAACCACCGAAATGCACAGCCTAATGTTGAGATCTGTGATTTTCTTTCGCGAGTCTTTATACTCTAATGGATGCCATAAGAGTTTTTTCTTTTTAGCGACAAAGAAAACTGTGAGTTCAAGCTTTCTGCTCAAAATCACATCACATGATCAGCGCTGGAGACGCGACCGGGTCGCGGTGACATTTCCACATATCAATTTGGCTTTTTATTTTTTCTCATAAGTTGCTGAAGAGTTGTTCGGACAACATGTTTGGGTTGAAGAGAGGCACTTTGAAAGCCTGGTGTTCCAGATCCAGTGAAGGATCTGTTTTCCTGACTGATAAGTCAGGAAGCTCTGAGAGGAATGTTGTGGATCACATACTCGTTTTAAAATTGCCCTGAAGTTACTTTCTCCTGATTGATTGGCATAGTAGTATATTAATTTCATGTACACCTAAGCATGCTATGATTTGTTGACTCCAGGACGCAGACGAGGGGAAATGTTGTGGATCACATTCTTGTTACTTTATCTTTTCAGAATCCATTTCACCTCTCATTGAACATTTTGATTGTTTGGCATCATTACAGTTTCAGTTTATAGTATGTACGAATGTTAATGGCTCACTTTGAGAGTTTTCTCTTTGTTACCGTGTGTCTACCGTCTGTAATGACTTTTGCAGCCTTGTCTTTAAATTGACCAAACCTGATGCATGTTACTCTGTGGCAGTAAGATTACATTCATTCTAAGGGGAGATTCTCCCCCGATGTCCTCATGCTAAAATTGACTGTAAATCCACATTTCAAAGCTGAAGTTTAAAAAAAATTGTTCTAATTATTTTTGTCACCTTTTTCCATGCGTGATGAGTTTGCACCCCTGGACATACATGATAGGTTCCGCCATTAAAATAACGAGCAATACAGTTAAAACATTAAGCAGAGATGAAGGCAGAATTACAGACCAGAACGTGACACATATATACATATACAGATATTTTTATTATAACCTTGACATATGTAACCAAGCACTATGAGTATTATTAAAGAGAGCACATTAAAACACACTACTGTGCGTAGATGAAGTCACTGTAGCTGACATGAGAACTGTAGACGTCAGGTTGGTATGAGACTGGCACCAGTATATGAATCGCATTGACAAACAAACATAGCGCCCCAACAAGAGTCAGGCTGAGATGACAACGACAGCAAACTGTCATAAATAAAGAGGCACCATATGTGCTTTTTATTTTTCTCGCAGACCCCAGACCAAGAAATAATGGTGAAGAAAGATGAGCAGGATAGCTGGAGAGATGACATCATAGATTAGCGCAGAGGGAGACACGATTATTTATGGGATGGTCAGAAATATGCTAAAAGGTGTCATGTTGACCATGAGGTCCTAACTCAAGCCCCAAGGGAGGGGGAGCATTCAGAAATGTATAAAAGAAGAGGTTTTGGCTGCATTAGTTCAGTTGCTTCATGACCCAACTCAATAAGTTTAACTGTACTGTCTTTAACTTGCAGTAAACTCTATTCCCTTTGAATTTCTGGGACTCCTTTGTTTTATTTATTATCAGTGAAGCATATTGTAAAGTACGGGACCGCTCTGGAGAGCGAAGGCCTGGAGGATCAACAAGCTTGGTGGCCAGGGGTCTTCTCGACCACACGGTGTATATATAATGTAATATAAAATAAATATAATATTATATATATATATATATACACACATACATAAAGGACATGTTGAATAAAATATGAAGAAAACATTTTAAATTAAAACCATAGGAGACCATAAATATTATTGAAACATTGAAAACATTAATGTTACTCCACTACTTCCAAAGACAAATGGGATCTTTTTAAATGACATCCTTTGCAGAGAGGAGAGGCTCAGGGTGGCTCACAGACAGACAAGCAGGAAGACAGGTAGGCAGGAAGACAGGCAGGCAGGAAGACAGGCAGGCTGGAAGACAGGCAGACAGACAGACAGACAGACAGACAGACAGACAGGGTGCATCTCAGCATTCAGTACTTGCTGTCACCACCATTATAGTGAGACCAACCAAACTTGCCTTCCCTGCAGTGCGGCACTGAAGGGTGCAGTCACCGACATGCTTTTGTAACTCCCCCCCCACCAAAAGCTCCCACAGGCCGTATCCTAATACTATGTTGTGCCTTTTATCCCCGCCCCCCCACCAGCACTCTCCCATTCCCATTCTGTTGACTGCGACCTCCTCCCTCTTCTGCCTGCTTTTCACTGTGAAATGGAGCCTTTCTCAATCACACAGCGCTGTTGGCCTGCTCTTTATTTCACTCGTCTTTCTTTTTTTGTTCCCTCTCTTTCTCTCTGGCTGGGAGCTTATCTGAGATGCTCAGCTGCTGGTCGACTGTCCACAGAGAACCCCAGGCCACAACCAAAAAAACAACAACCAAAATAAAATATACTGGCAAATATAGCTACAGTTTGGCGTCGCTTAATTTATGTTAAGTACTGAGACACTTCAACTATTTACCGTAACCTCAAGTTGAAATGTGGAAAACTATCCCCTCTTCAGCTGGCCATGATGCATCACTGAAATTGAGTCACATTTTAGGAATGTGGGGAGGTAATAATATATATATATACATATATATATAGATATATATGTGTGCTGTCCAATGAAAACCATGTGTCTCCAAAACATCTCCAAAACCCAGCCTTGTTTCAAGCTCGTGATGATGCGTGTGACATTTTTATTAACCTGAGTCGTAGGAGAGTTTTCTCAACTCTTACACAAGATTCAAACCTAACAAATGACCAAACATGAGACACGTGGCTTTCACTGGATAGCGATGAACTGTGCAATAGGACATGAATAACAGAATTTAAGTGAAAAACTTAACCAAAGAATTTGATGTTGGATGTTAATGTCTTAAAGCTGCAGCAGTGTGGCATTCGATGTTTGGCGTCTGCTGGTGTCAGAAGGAGAATCTGCCGGCTGCAATACATTAATCAGTTAGTCAGCGATGTGCAGTGATGGAATAAGTACTCTGATCTTTTTCTTTTTAAGTTAAAGTAGCAATAACACACTGTAAATATTCTGTTTCAAGTCAAAGTCCTGCATTGAAATTGTTACTTAACTCAGAGTACGAAAGTATTAGCATCAAAATATGCTTAAAGTTGCAAAAATGAAAGAGCTCATTACCCATTTCAGATATTATATTATTGGATTATCAGTGATGCATTAATGTGTTCATCGCGGGAACCAACGGCTGGAACAGAAACGTTCCCGCCTGCTGCACCGCGTCTTCCCTTCAACTCCTTCTTTGCTTTCACATATCAGTAATTACAACTTCCGAGTCTGCCGCACGGCGCCCACTGGCCCCACAGACTCATGTTGTGAAAGAGACTTAAATAGCCCTTAAAATCATGATGTCCCATAAGTTGTAAAATTCACTAACAGCTGAATGCAGGGATGTAGAGTCACTGTGAGCAGAAGCTATGAGGAAGATCCGGCTAATTTTATACCTGCAAGTCGAACTATTTTGGCTTCATGCGACACTGAGGAGCTTTCATTGGAATAAACAGGGCCCCGCCTCTGATGTTGCATCCAGTTGGGCTTATGGCAGCATTATTACTTATTTTTTGACCGCTTTATTATGTCACTTGTCTATGTTGCACAAAAATCATTTGCTCCATTTAAAAATGTAAAAATATTGTGGCAGCTTTACAGGAATGATGCAAGTGGCTACAAACGAGTGAATGAAAGTGCTCACAGAGAAAAAGTAAAGGAACCAAACAATGACTCCATCTATCAGCACACGTAGCCACAGCTGACTGTTAGAACTTCAAACACCTGCCAATTAAGCAAACGTACTTTTGCACCTCGTATTTGTAACGTATTCACGCATTAATAAAGTTTCATGTTATTGTAGGTGTGTAACTGTGGTTCAGTGTCACTGTTCTTGCTTGTACCTTTAATCTCTACTTTGATCAACATCAAACGCACACAGTGCTGTCTGGTCTATTTTTGACATCGTTCATATTATGTTTATTACTAATTATAACAGTAAAACACATTTTTTTTCTTAGTAGGTTTTGCTCTGTTTGCGTGCCTGCTATTCTCGTGGCTTCTGAGTGGGAAAAGTGCTTTTCTTCTGTGAAGAAGAAGCCGTGTGTGGCGCTCTGATGCTGATGCACTCTGCATCTCTTTCATCTATGTGCTGCTTGAGAGCGTCTCCTTCCTTTTCCTCACATTCATCACTACCTAAGGACGCCTGTGTGCGAAATGAGATAGACATAGGCGGCCTGTGTGAATTCTTCAGGTAAAAAGCAATCGGCTCGTTTTCAAATGCAAAGTTTTTCTTGCTCCGTGGGGCAGTTATACGTCCAGACGCTGATGAAACTTCTGAGATCCGGCTGGATTTGGGATTGCATTTAGGTGAAATCACTCAATCTGTTATGAGACGCTGGTGGGCATTGACTCGGGTGTTTAGTATTCCACAGCGTCCCCCCCCGTTTGACCCTGTCTGTTGCCACAGTCAACACAAAGCAGAATCAGTCAGAATGCACCATTTAGTGTAACTCTTCTTATTGCCCCGCGCAATTTATTTGCTTTCACTATTTCGTAATTACTTATTCTATGGCTCTCTGAGTTTGAAAGCCAATTGTAAAGCTGTTGCCGTACACTGAATACAGAGCATATTGCTCTTTTCATGAAGCAAACTGATGAGGTGAATCCAGGTAGAAAGCATTACTCCTGATTGATTTCCCTTAGTAAAATCACACTGATGACAAAGCTGGAGGCGTAAAGAGAAGTGGATAAGTTGGCTGTGAGATGCGGATTATGTGACAGCACCCACAACCTTTGTAAATTTAGCATATGCTTTAAAAAACAAAGGGACAGAAATCTTGCATAGCATGAATGTGTAACAGTGCTGTTGCCGTAGCGATGACTCGTGCCAGAACACGCATGTCGTGAGGAGAGTGTGACTTTCAGGGCGTTTTCACACCTGACCCGTTTGGTTCGGTCAAAACGAACCGTGGCCAGTTTGCCCAGTGAGCGGCGTCCCGTTGGGCAGCTGTGAACGCAGCAACCGCACCGAGGCCTTTTAGAGGAGCTGGTCTCAGTCTGGCTCCAAATGATTCTGGAGTGGATTCTGTTGTGGTGGGAATGTGATCCATCCCAACTACAAGGTATACTATGCACGCTGGAGCTAGTTTTTCCTTGCTGCAGTCTCCTGGTGCTGCTCATGGTGGAGATTGTTGGGTCTCTGTACATAAAGAGTCGGTGTAGACCTGCTCTGAACGAGAGCCCTTAGATAACTTTGTTATGATACGACGCTATAGAAAACTGAATTGAATTACTAGCCATTGATTTCCTCCTCCAAGTAGATCTGATGCAACGGCACGGCATTTTGAATCGTGATAATCTCTTTGATGTCCTGCTCTGCCTTTAGAACAGAACCTGACCGTTATTATTGGATTATCATAACAATGGATCACATTACAGCATGTAGTCGGTGCATCCTCCCACGTCTGCTGCAAAAGTTCCACAGTAGGTGTCACAGTGTCTTTTAACTCCATGAAGTCCTCTAACAGAGGGCCCATAATATTGAGTTTCTGTAGCTTTTGATTGATTGCCTGTAGAACATCCTCCATATTACTGTATTTAAAATTTTGGCAGAGAAAGGAGACCAGGTGAATATTCTGGGCTGCCATCTTCGACCCATATGGGACGCTTAGTTGAGTTAAAGACTGTTTTCTCCTCGGCTTGGGCGTGCTGTCCTCCATTAAGCAAAAGCTGAATAAAATAGGCTCAGACAAAAGTGAAAGACCAGTATGCTTCGGACCAATTGACCTAAAAAAACATTAGACTTTTAAACTCCCAGTTGACGCACTGAGCGATAGTTTAATACTTTAAATCTCCCACATTTAACAAAGTTAACCACGGCATGGGAGGATCCACAGGTACACATTAAACTGAGATTACCGTGATCACGTGGGCTCTGCAGCGCTCAGTCATGCTGAATGAAATCCCCCGTTAGGAACAGCCGTTGCCACGTCAAATGAGATAAACAACAGTTCCATTCGCAAAAGCCAAAGTGGCTGCTGGCCTGAGTGGCATTCAGAAGGCAGTTCCAGTTAAAGAAAGAATTATAAAAAAAACTCTCCCTTTTACTGTTATAACCTCATTGCTGTAATGGACTATAATTAAATGGAGAAAATGGCACGCAGCAGTAGATGCATTTGTTTATTCTCCATCCTATTTGATAAAGATAAAGGCAGTCTAGGCCCTCCCTCTTGGTATTAAATAACTCCAAGTTTAATTTCAAAATATTCCCTTTTTATACAAGTTTCTGGTCAGCTAATGAAGACAAAAAGAGCCCAAATGAATAGCTACAAAACAGCAAATAAAGAATAAGGCCTCAGCTTATACTTTGTATTTCCCTAAGAGGCGGACCATTAGATGGAAGGTAGTGGGTATTGACTGTCGAGCCAGAAGCTGGATGCAAAGGGCTTTTTAAAGGCTCACTGATTTCATTTCAGGAATCCTAAAATGCAAACCCATACTTTCCTGTGCTGCGCTTTCTTCTCTGCATACGGTGCAAGATGAATACAAATAAACAACCGCCCTTGCAGCCGCGTTTCATTTAATCCAGAGGATCGCCCGGTGAGGGACTGGTAAATGAGACTAATTCCAAGAAGCAGTGCAAAGAAAGACGCCTAATACCAATCTAAAGGAAGGTTATAAGCTGATGTTGCGACAAAGTTGGAGTAGCATAAAAGTAAACTACACTGAATTGTGGCGCAAGAGACAAACACACGAGTGGTAATGAATGAAGTCCAGGCAATAAGTATTAAATAGAAAGACTTAGTGCACTCGTGGGAATCATTTTGTCTTGGTATTTACTTCTATGCTTTCAGAAGTGCCTCCTCTAAGCTGCGCTTGCATCCATCTCTTCCAATTAAGAGTCTAAGTCCTACCCGAAATATGACTTTGTGCAGCCTCCTCTCTGTTATGACGAATGATGTCGGTATTTGGTCTAAGCACAGAGATTTTAATGAGTTAGCTTGTCATTAAATTAGCGGACAAAAATGCATCCATGCGTGTTATTTGCCATTCGCTGCATGGCTGGGATCCCGGCAGCTAGTGTCCACAGGTCGATGGGAAAAGGTTTATTGACGACGTTGTGAATTGATTGGCATTTTAATCGCTAGTTGTATACGTTACTGTGTTGTTACTGTGTTGTTACTGTGTTGCCTTTTGTAAAGCTCTTTGCAATCACTAGTTTTGATCAGTGTTAAACAGATTAGCGCTATTACCCTGACCTTTATTTTGGCCTTTGAGTTCAATAAAATAAGAATTAAACTCCATGATTATTATTGTGCTCTTGGCGACATTGCCTCCTGATGAGATGCAACACAATCAATTCATTGCTAGTGGTTTCAGTTTATACCCCAGCCTTTAAGTTGGCTCAGTAACATGAACATAAAACAGTTTCGAATACGAGCAAAAGCTACAAAAATTATGTTAAAACGGTGACTGTGGTATGTTAAACGCTGCGATATCCTGGACATTTTAGGGGATAAAGCTAGTGTGACTCTTAGCTTTTCTTGCCGACAGATTCCATACAAAGACCAAAACCAGCAATGTGTCACTCTGTCTGTCAACACCTTCCTGACTTGTCTCCCCTGTCTGTGAGGGGGAAGGGCCCATTGGTTTCTACTGAAGACGTAAATCTTTAAAAATGGCTCACAAATATACAGTTTGACTTTTCTCAAAAGCCCTCGTGACACTTAAAACCAGCGGCGTCGCTATACTTTTTAACAAACGTTACTCCAACAGGTGGAAGTCGTGCATTTGTTTTTGGGATTCTATTCAGCTGCAGATTAACACACATTTGGTGACCCAGTGAGTGTTTGGGTCTTTCATGAGTTATCCTTTAACAAACACTCTATATAACGTATATACACTACAGTAAGAGCTAATTCATTTGTTGTACATGTAGTTTTTGTTTTTGAAAATACATTTGAACTATTTTATGCAGAAACAACGTACATTAATCATTTTTTAAATGAAGGTGGAGGTGCAGTCCTTCTCACCGTTTCAGTGTTAAAGTGTTTCTGCTTAGATCTCCTGCACATAATCCTGTCATGGTTGGGAAGCATCCCTCTCCCTTCTTATGCACTGAGCACATTATTTGCATTTTAAGACAGTGCTCTCATTTCAGGAAGTGACAGGCTGACATCTGCATATACCGTGTGCAAAAGATAATAACATCCATGCAAGGCTATTTTTTCCTGTTGTGTCTTCACGTTAGTAAACCAGCGCCTCAGAATACGGTATCATAATCTGCACTGAAATATTAAGTACAATCATGGCCATCCATGTGCAGAGCGAAAAATCATGAAGGTAAAATGAAAATCAGTGAGGGCAGTTCATGAACCCTGCAGTTACTGGTGTGACGTCCACGCTCATGTTCAATACTGCACACATGTGCATTTGTTCCCTGTATTGTGTTTCAAGAGGTCTACACAATATGTGTAATGAGTGGACACACCTGTTCATTTGCTCCAGCAGGATGTAGATTGTGCTTTGCAGTAGGGCCACCTCCAATCCAAATCGCCTCCACTGTCATTTGAAGACCTCTAATCAGTAAGGGCAGACTGGTATTACCATAGAACACATCCAGGAAAGAAAGTTCAATGGCTTCTCCTCAAAGAAAAGAAAAATATGCACCACTTGTACAAACCAGACTTTTTACATTTAATTCCAGAACTACAATTATAACCCTTTATTCTGCAAGTGAGCTCCCCCACAGAGATTTAAAAGCAGCCGCTATGTTCAAACAGTGGAGGGCGGAGCTACAATATATAAGCAGATGATATACTAGCCATTGGAAGTATACCTCACAAAAGTCCATAAATGTGAATGATAAATATGTCATCTGCACATCATAAACATATTAGTTTTTATGTTTAGGCAACCAAAAATGCTTTGTTAACACAAGCCTATGTACGTGATGCTGAGCTGCAGCCACTGTGGCTACAAATGGCAGTTACAGGATAATGTTGCGTTGAATTTACCAATTTCATGTGCAATTCTGGAGGCAGCTGTCCTGACAGAGTGGAATGAAGCCACAAATGTGTCTCCTGGTGAGGTACAGTATTTGTACGGGTTATATTGCCTTATGAATACCAAAATATGTTGCAATAATTAATAACCTCAAAGAGGCACCAAAACTATATAGTTAACACATTAATTGGTAGAAAATGGTGAAGTGGACTGATTACACTTGTTACACAGTGTTTACATTAAATTATAGAATTTAAATTGTATTAAATTCAACCCAGGGCCCCACCCTTAATGAAGGGAAAATGATAGCCAGCTAATGAATTATTAAAAGTATACTAAACTAATAATTTGGAACTCTGATTAATAATTTCATTAATATCTACAACCCAAAACAACCATGTCAATAGGCTGAGTAAAGGCTGAAGGGTTTTGGAGATCTGAATAGTAGAGGTTGGCAAAATTCACTCTTGTACATTAAATGTGGCAGACCAGAATGTAAATCCACAAGAATTTATAATAATAATAATAATAAAAATAATAACCTTGCATGGCAGCTACATCGCCATCTGTGTTGTGCTCATGTACGTATTCCACCAATCATGGAACACTTACGTCACTCGAGGTTCCTCTTGTGCTGAGAGAGTAGCTACTCTGAAGCAGGAGCCAAAAAAAAGTCCCTCAAAATAGCGTTCTAGGAACTGCCATCGTTCCCAGTTCTTGCTGTGCGAACACAATAAAAAGCGGAGGGGTCCTCCAGCTGTTCTTAGAACGTTTGAAAAGGTTCCTCCGGTACGAAAACGCCTAACGTTGACTGTAGAGAGGAGCTGAGACATAAATCTGTTAAAATAAGTGCAACAACAAGGTTGAAGCAAAACCTTGTTGCATATGTGTAAACCAGTTTATCCCTATGTGCTCTCACCACAGCTCTATGCTGCAAGTGAGAGGCAATTTCAGGTGAGTCAGAAGAGGCACTTCGCAGTCCTGTATCTGAACGCTATGAAATGGAGTACCCAAGCTCATTTACTTCACATCATGTTTGTTCAGTCACTGTTCCGTAGGACCTTAACGTTTTCTGAATTTCAACTTTAAATTTTCACATCTTGGCTGCATGTTTTTAAGCATTTCCCATGAATTTAGAAGAAATCACATATCGGAATAATAAACTTCTGGCTCTTCATGTGTTTTCACGTATAAGCTATGTATAGCAGCATTGCTATGTTATCCATAGACATTACAGCAACTAGGGAAATAGACTAGCAATTACCTGTAAGAGGTTAGATATCAGCGGGGTTTCTCCTTTATATCCCTCCGCCGAGATGCCACATGAAAGATCTACTCTGAAGGTTATAAGACCGTGTTAGCGCTGCAGCATAGAGTGTCTCAGGTCTGTTTTCTAACCTTTTAAGCAGGCCTTTTTGAAAGGAATATAAAGTCCGGTTCTGCACTAACCAAAGACGACTGGTCCAGGCAGGATGTTTTCCAGCAACAGAAATATTTGCTCAGAAAATAAGTGCTTCAAGCTGCTCTGCCTTCATAAGCTTAATTGTTGCACACAATCAGCGGGAAAACACGTTTCATGGTTGCTTTCGAGGGACAGCAGGATATTAATATCCTCCAAGATCAAATCCAAGAAAAGGATCTAATGTTGTGTGCCCCATCTGTGCTACATTGCTACGTGCGCTATCACTACAACGGCAAGTCAAGACGACACAGGAAACACAGTTTGGGATGAGAGCAGTACAGAGTACATTCCTGTCTAGGTGATGACGTCGCGTGCACACGTGGCTCCTTTAAACTCTGTACATTTTTGTTTTCATTTGTTAACTTTTTAAAGCATGTATTATTTATGGCAGAAACACTCATTGGCATTTGAAAACGAAGCGCTGGGATTGGAGCAAGTGCAGCTGATCCTGGGATGATCAGTGCCATGGCACTGTTCCGAAACCCCAATAGTCAGAAAATGTCCCATTGGACTAAAAGTCCATTTGTCCGGCAGCCCGTTATCTCTGTCCATGGTGCTGAATCGGCAGGGTACAGGCTATCTTTCTGTCCTTACAACAAAGAACATTTCAAGCTATTTTACTGTCTCAGACAAATTTCCAATGCCGGAATAGCATCTTCAGAATTTTACCTCAGTTGGCGGTTGATGCGTGTCAACGCCGGGCAAATAGGGCAGTGGAGAATACTGGCACCTTGATGGGTTCTCTGGAAAGCAGTTTCTTTTTCATCACATTCACTCCATCCCAGCTAGTGCACTGATTCTGCACTCACGCCAAAAAGAAACACCCTCAGCTCGACCTTGTGGACGGTTCTGTAGCAACGCACCATAACAGTTTATTTAAACATGGAATGAAAATGCCCATTTTCCACCCATCTGATGAATATTTGGAAATGTATTCTTTGTGAAATGTTGGGAGAGTTTGTTACTGACGGTTTACACGCCGATGGACGTTTTCAGGGAGCAAAACCGTAGCATATGTGGGAAGAAAATATAGGCCTCCGTGGATTTGACTGTTCCAAGGACGTTAATATTCAAGCAAATCTTAACATCATTGTCTCATTTGTCTCATCTCTCGTTGTAAAAGAAACTATATAAAATTACATGTTTGCTATCAGTCAGTAATTCAGAACGTGCATGTACCTTTGCAGCTGAGATTCTCACTCAAGCACTTTCCTCCTGCAGTAGAGAGAAATCTCCTTTGTGTGCTGAGTGATGTGGCCTCAGTCTCTTTGGCACCTTACATTTGCTTTAACCGCACGGTGACTGACACGGTGATAACAGGTTATCACTGTGATGCTGTCTAATCTTGTTGTAGTCCAGATTAGACTATCACTGTCTCTGATACATACCTTCATGCAGTCGGTGTCGTTACGCTCCTACACCCAAAGTGACCTCGTGTTACAAAGGAAATCAGTGATCCAGGAGTGATGGAAAATGCAGGGTTGATGCGGTGCAGGTGTTTTACCACCACAGGCTAATGTCTTGACCTTCTTTAATTACACCAATTACTTGGCCATCAAGCTCCATTTTCATCCCCAAAGCAACCACCTCCATCCTTCACTTTATAATGCATTACCAAGATCAACAAAGACAGGGACACAACGCCTCAGCCGCTTGAAAGGCACTCAACAACATCCTCCTTTCACAGTTTAACACTAAAACTTCAAATATCACAAGGAACACTTGTATTTCTTATTTAAAATGTGTACATTATTCTTGCTTCAACAGCAGAGTTGTAAGTTAAGTGGCACTGGACCCCCCCACCATCGTTAATCCAGTGGAACACTGAAGCTTGATGAACCTCTGTGTGTCACTCATTAATTGATGTCTTTTACCATCTTCAAATGCCAAAGTTAAGTTTGCGTCCATGAAGGTAAGAAGGACAATGTTCCTATAGAAGCCCTTCAGTTTAAGACAAAGATCGCAGAGTAGTAGACTCTGGACCTTGATAAAACTATTGACTGATTGATTGGGTCTGAAATTAAGTTTTTTTTCCTCCCTTGCCACTGTGGCAGGTTACTGAACATTTCTGCTCAAGTCTACGTTGACCACTTTAGAATTGTAACACTGAGTCAGTGTTACACAACAATGGACACTTTTCTGGCAGAATGATTTCACTAAGCATGATGGCCATCTTAATTATAATGTGTCACTTTTAAGTAGCTGGGAAAATAAGAATACCATGTCTAAGTGCAGAAATTGGAATTCAAATCCTTTATTCTTTCTGGGGGAGGACCCCAGCTTTATTGTGTGTCCCTCCCTACACGGACACACACTTTTCAAATCATTCTTTGCTAACACTTATTCAAATGACCATCTGTAATGTGAAAGGGTTTGGGACAGAGAAGAAATACTCATACAATCTCCCTCATTTTCATTCAGTTTTGTATGTATGGTAGAAGATAAACAAACAGAAATATGGCTGCCATGCAAATCACTAATTAAAGGAGTGAGCTAAACTGCCATATAGCCTAAGTTTAGGGGAAAACTACAGACCAAGTGCTCTCCTGAGTATATTGCCTAATGGTGAAAAATGACTTACCTTGAGTTCATTCGTGCACATAGACAGAAAACGCAGAGGCAAAAGGTGCAGGGCTTCTGAATACACACACTGCAGACAGTCGGTAGGTTTTTATCACAAAACTGTTCGCGAAAGTAACAGAAGCAGCAAGTGACTAACAGTAATCATCATTATGCATTTATTTGGTCCAGAAAGGCAGTTTAGCCAAAGAGGATTGGAAACTCCACACGGGTCCAGACTAAATATCTCACCAAATATTGAGGGGATGCGTGCAGGTTCGTATGGACATTCATGGTTCCCAGAGAATTAATCTTAACGACTTTCCTGATCCCATGATGTTTTCAGGTCAAACTTATCACTTATTCAGTGGAACATATTCACACCTGGTAGATGGATTTCCACAATATTTCCATCAGTAGGAATTGTAATGACTTTGGTTATCCACTGTCTTGGAGTGCCGTCGTTGAGTCAAGTTTGGTTTATACCTGCAGAACTAAAGGCATTCCCATCAGCCTACTTTGTGTTTAATGGAATATTAGTTTTCTAATGCTAAACTAATCTAGGATGGAAGGCAAGAAATGGAAGAAGAACGTTGTCATTGTGAGCGTGTTAGCATGCTGATGCAAGCATGGCTGTAGACTCTTTGTCCTATAAAAAGTTAGCACATTACTTCTCAATGTGTCGACTCTAAATCGTTATTGAAATGCTGGAACCTTCACATGTTTTAATGATCACATGCCCTCAATTGTATGTTTGCTACCCAGCACACCCAGACGCTCTCCAGTCCAGACCTGCTGATGCTGTTGGTTGTGGAACACAACCCTGAATCAACCCGTGAGCATCGATAAGCCCCACCGAACCGCTGCTGACACGCCCTTGCTGTGCTTTGCCAATAGCTTCAGTGTTTGGTGCAGTGTCACGAAACGAAACTTCCTTGATTAATTTTGATTGATGTCATAAACTCAGAGGAGCAATCTATCACTTGAAGGAGTTTCAAGGTATTTAGTAATTACAAATACTGGAGTCAGAAGGCTTATCTGACAACTTGGCTGGCTGACATAAACACTTGTGACTATAACATTTGACTGCAATTGCAACCGGAAAATTGCCATCATACTGAATGTAATGTTTTCAAAGCATGACTCTTCAAGCATCCAATTGCATTTACAAAAGGCTCCTGGTCTCCCACAGTATTGCACTGCGTTTCCTGTCGTGGGTAATTAAGTCTGTCGGCCGATCAGAGCATCTCACGAAAAGGTTGAGTTGTTGCAGAAAGACGAATGGAAACAAAAACAGGATCGACATATGTTTGACTGTTGAAGTTCCTCTATTTCTGCCCTCCAGGACTCACAAAGACAGGAGGTTACCTAGTCCGAGTCCAGACTTTGTCAGACCTGCTTTATTTTTGACTTTGACCCAAGATATCAAGCGCTGATCGCGTTTGTTCACAGTGAAGAAAACTAAGAACGATGCAAACACAAGAGACAGCAAATGAGCCTGTCAGTGTTGCAAACTGAATATCACTGAACAAAATGTATAAGATGTAACATGACATTTAACCCCTTTGAGTTATCAAATATATATATATATTTATGGTATTCTTTTTCTAGAAACTCAAGTTCTCTCTCAGTTGAACTATATTACTTGGTTTGTATCTGCTTCCATATGGTGGAACTACTGGTTGCGTGGCCGTGTGGTATTACTAACAGACTGAAGTGTGTTTCGCTCGTTCATTGAGGCGAGATTATCTGAGAACAACAGCAATTTGTGAAAATGTTTCTAACTATGAGGCTACGGTCAAGGGTCAGATTTTGTTAGCTTCATTTTAATTGAGGTGTATTTAAATGTTTGGGTGACTTGTGTGCAGCAGCGCAGAGGAACCTTCAGGGAGAAACGCTGCTTCAGTCTGACAGACTGATTGGAATTCTGGTTCAGTATCCTGACCTGAACCAGGTTAGTCTGGAGGGACAGAATTCCAGGGTAACGTACGTCAGACAAGCCTCCGTTATGAAACAGAAATTCCTGAAATTAAGCCTGATTTCCCAAAGTAAACCTGGCTGAACAGGTACAGTAGCCTTGCAACCTTATAATCGGCTGGTGGGTTTTTGTACAATACATCATATAGGGTTCAGGGTTTCATAATAATATCAGGGTTTCAAGCATAGATGAAATAAAAACAAAGTGTGAGATACAACATTATTGAAGTCTTCTTCTTTAGCTTTAAAACAACAGACTTTAATCTACATAAGACTGCAGAGTAAGAAATGACAAATTTATTGAAAGACTGTAAACATTTTCAAGCAAGCAGTCTGGCCTCTGGCTTTTAATGTCTAAACTAAATTAGTTTAGTTTAGTTATTATTGACCTCAATTTTAGCACATGGTCATATTTCTATGATAATAATACATTTATTTATATAACACTTTTCAACACAGATGTGCTTCATAAAGCAGGCAAGATAATTGAAGCAAAAGTAAACCATGAATAATTTTTTTTTAGATATTTTTTTAACTGTATTCGTATTACACAATGCAACGTGACACACATACTGTTTAGTGATTTAAATACTCTCTTAAATAGTCGCTCTGCTGAAGGAGCTTATATCTGCTACATCCGGAAGCCAGAGTGGACAGCAGTGGTCCTGTGTGTGATCTCTGTACGCCTCTGTACGTTTGAGACATGGGTCACGGCGCAATAGTCAAATAAAAAATGCATCCTATGTCTTTTCCTGAACACTTTTCCTTGACCTGAATGGAAAATGTCACGAGGTCAAGGAAAGATGCGACGGTGAATTCATAACCACTTAGGAAAAGACAGCCGCGGTGCTGAGAGAATCCCACTGCACTCACACTGGGCTACGTCATTATGCGACAGCAGATGTTATTGATGTAGGTCTGCCATGTTCACTTTAAATGCTGCTGCTGCAAGGAATTGTGGGACGACATCATCTCCTTTCCTTTGGTAAAGGATGGTCCAGTGTGCACGATGCTCAAGGGGATAAGAAAGGAAGCACTGAAGCACCTTTCCATAGCATTTTGAAAATTCGACCAGCTCTTGCAATGGCTGCCACTTAGATACTTCCAGGTCATTTCACTCAGTCAGGAAGCTTCCTAAGCAACAAAAAACCCACTATTCCACTGCACATTGGCTTGTGTCATAATGGTGCTGTTGCACTTGCAGAGCGGGCCACCCCCTGCTGGGACAGGGGAGACGTAGCAGCCACTTCTACTTCCTGTCGGCTGGCCTGACAGAAAACAATGTGAGCATACATCACAATCCCACTTCTCTGGCCACAGGTGGAGACCTCTAACAAGCTTCCTTGCCACTCCAGTAGTTATTGAAAACGTGGATAAGAAGTGGAGTTGCTGGTGGAGAGACTCGTCCTGACAGGCTGACAACGCACATGAAAGATGTTTTGTGCATAGTTCCTGGAAGATTAGTTGCCGGGCCTACAGCACTGTGTTAAAGGACAAAACTTCCATTTATAGAGTGCTAGATGGTTTGGAACACAGACTGGTACCAGGTTCACAATTTTCATTTGTCCAGTATTTTGGTTTGTGACTAAATTCCTGCAAAAACCAACTAACATTCCAACCATCCTTTCCTCTGCATTGTGCTCAGCGCTAAGCAGAACATGTTGGCATTCTAACATTCTAAACTAAGATGGTGAATGTGGAAAACATCACACCTACTGAACTTTAGCATGTTAACGTTGGCTGAGGTTAGCGTTTAGCTGAAAGCACCACTGTGCCTAAGTGCAGGCTGACAGAGCAAACAGCATGACTCTTCTTCGTCATCTGTGACAACCAGCTCTTCATCAGTAACAATCTACATGTGTGTGTTCTGCTGTTTCTGTGGCGACTAGACACCTGTTCATTCATCCATTCATTCTCATTCATTTTAAAAGTGTTTTAGAGAGCTTGAGCTTGGCCATACAGCTATGTTATGTGAAAATATTTAAAAAATCAATTAAAAAAATCAAAGATCACAAAGTACAATAACTTCACTTTGCAGTGGTCATTATTTCAGAAGGATAAAAGCTCAATTCAAGAGGGAAGGAGACAGCCAAACACCGGCCTGACCCTACAGACAAACTATTTCCACACAGTGTTCACAGTGCCCCTTCACGTTTCTGCAGCCTTGCCTGACTGTGGCTTCTAATTAATACATTTTCACACTGCTGTCAGAAAGACCTTCGCAGTGGCACCTTGAAAACTCAAGAGATGTAACAACATTGTTATCCGGGCTGCTGAGTCGCCTTGGAGCGGTGCAACAATGTAGAAGTTACAGTAGAAGGAATGCTGTGCATTTCTGAAGAAAAGTGAAAGTTTGACCCATCACCTTTTTATTAAACTAATAATATGTAGGAATATCTACACATCTCTCAACCGCAAGGCACAAGTCTGCCTTTGTGTCATAACGTGGCGAATGACATGTTCTTCACATGGTTACCTTCAACATTACTGTGAAGCTCGTGTCACTGATGTTCATGTCCCACTGGTTTGTGAGAATAATAATAATAATCCAGGGGACCTCATGGGATTTAGAAATTACCCCCCTTCGCACAGGATAAGCAAAGTCTGCAAACCAAGCGCACGGCTTGTGAATCCGAGGGGCACTTGGACTTGGTCCCCGGTCGCTGCACTGACGGCTGACCACTGCTGATCCAGGCTGACCTCAGAGGAAAGGATGGCCAGGATGTGTTAAAGGCAGAGGACGCATTTCAGCGTGACATGTGTTGTTGCGTGTGATGCGTTGTCACTCTCTACACATGTGCGTGCTCATTACACGCTTTCTTCTTCTTCTACTTCTTAATTGGCTGGCATGACATCACACTTCCAGTATCCAATCAAAACAGAGAACCATCAGATTAAAAAAAAAGGGCCGCTGCTCTTTAAGCAGCCGCACAAGACAAAGTCAAACTCAGGATATGGCCCCGATTTCTGCAGGTCTTTTGTATGTTTAAGAAAAAAACTTGATTTTTAATGTAGAGAGTATTTCTCGGCCTCATTTGATTTGGAGCTATGCCTTAAAGAAAACATTGTTTGAGAGAATATATAGCTTTCTTAACAAAATGTCCGAAAATGAATGGCACATGATATAAGGAAGCTGCCCACTAACTGACAGGGCATTTAGTCAGAAATCAGTCACTTTCCGAGCTCACCCCCTTCTGTTTTAGCACATTTCTTTCCTACATATTAACCTATATGAGAGACGGTTAGAATGTGGTTTGATGAATCAGAATGACCAAGCGTTTGCCCATATTGGAACCGCCACCCCACCTAAATACAGATATCGTCTTCGAAAATAAACATCACAGTATGGTTCTTTGCGAAACACCCGCCTGGCAGGTTCTTGCCTGACTGAAATGCAGCTTGAGGATTTCGTTCTCAGCAAGCCACTGGGATGCTGGATGAAGTATTCCACTTCAACGGCGGGGAGGTTGCTACATACACAGCGTTGGATGGCTGAATCACTGCTGTTGACGTGTTGTTGAGTCTGATTTGCTGTTTTTCCCCCTTCACTAAAAAGATAATTTTAGTCAGTCCTGCCCTGACACAACTTTGTACATTGAAGTCAAATATGTGAAAATTATTTTTGCTGCAAACGGCAGGAATTTCACGAAGCTGCAGGTGTTGATGGTCGGGGGTGTTGTTTGTTCTGATTTGGCTGCACTGTGGTTCTTTGCTACCTTATGGACAGTAGAAATTGGTTAAGTGAGAAAAATTACTTTCGATACGTTCTGTGGTATCATGCACAGGGATCAGTGATCTAACAGGTGCTGCAGCTCCTCACAACATTTAAATTAAGCAATTCATCAATTTGTGCCTGAAATCTGCCCCAACAGTGTCCTCATAATGAAACTGTAACAGCGTTTAATTGGAAAAAGGAGAAAATCAAAACATTGTCCGCCCATGGTGGTGGTGGTGGGGGGGGGGCGTATGGTCCAATTAGCTTCCACTGGAAGGGTCTGTGAACAGTGGTGCTAAACTCTGACAGAGGAACACAATGAATAAAATAGCACTCTCTCTCTCTTATTGCCTACATATCAAGAAAATCACCAGAGGCTTATTTTACATTGTGGCCATAAGCAAACATCATAATCTAACCTCCGTACAGTGCCTCCCCACACAGGAATAATGGAGCAAGAAACACATTTCTGGGCCAAATCTGGGTCCTGGTGCTGGGTGGCCGGCCGGCCATTTTCTAATTCACAATGAAAACAAATTAATTGGCACTGGGAATTTTTGGTTTAGACCAATAAAATGTTCAGATTCAGCGATCTGTGCAGCGCACTTGTTCTCTGCAAAACGTTCACGTACACCGGACCTGCGGGGGCCACATGGGTGACGTTTCCCTTTAGTGCTGTCTGTCTGGCAGAAATTGCTGAGGGCAAACCTCTCCCTAGTGATGGTGCGGGGCTGCTGCGACTGGATTAGCCTCTTGGCAAAGATCAGTGAGCACAGCAGACGTCAAAAGGTTGACAATGAAAAGTGGACAGATGAATTAGCCTTTATTTTGCCGCCTCACACCAAACCTCGGTGTTTAATTTGCCAGATGACAACTGCTGTATGCTAAGGTCGCGAATGTCAGGCGCCACCATGAGTCAAAACATGCTAGCTTCAGTGCAGCGTTCCCGTCGGGTCGCACTGCAAAGATATAAATATTATTAATGTTTGTTTATAACTGGCCCCTCATTTTGCAAAAGCGGCCCCCCGGGGCAAAGCAAGTGGAGTATCCCTACACCCTTGCATAATTTAAAAAGCTTGTTTTAGTATTCAGCTGTGACATAAGATTCTGTACATATTGATCTCATAATTTAACTGTGCGCAAATGAATTATGCATAAGGTGAGTGATAATACTGTTTTCTGTTATTTTAAAGGGTGGAAACAGGCCAGGTTATTACCAGGAGAAACAAAGGCGTCTGGAACTTTGTGTATGATGCAGTGATTTCAGCTCTCGTATTTATTGCACTGACTTTTTCCATCATCATCACCGGAGATATGTTAAAATTGCTGGTGTACAACAGAATCTCATTATCACATTCAAGCAAGCTCCAAACAAATTAGAATGTGATTCCTTTTCATCTCGATACAAACTCATTTTCATACCATAAACAAGAGAAATTGCAATCTTGTGGAAATAAATTGACTTTCGACACTCCTATTCAGAGAGGGTAAAATGTGGGTGATGAGCCACAAAGTGATTCACAGTCGAGACAAACCGCTTTTCACAATCAATTGCAGAAGGAAGCCAGCTCCTCTTGTCGAAAGAGGAAAGAAAAGCGAAGATAAAACCTCTGTTGATCAACTGAAGAATCCAACGACGACGTTCACACAAACCCACACCTCCTCGACTTTGACTGAGTTTCATGTGAGGAGCTCAGTCATTCATCTTTCTGATCGCTGGATGTGCTGAGCATCGATACATCTCTAGTTCAGCTACTTCAAGGTAATTATATCCTGGAAAAAGACACTGATCGCTGCTATTTTATCAAATTAAAGAAAGTTTGGTAACATAAAGACACTTTTGCTGTTATAAATTACACTGAGTCATTTTATTTGATTTACAACAGACCACACACACACACACACACACACACACACAAACACTTTTTAAGCAGAGTACAGCATCAAGTCAATTAAACTTCTGGATGTTGATCTGGTCAGTTAAGCAGCAGAGGGGCTTGTTAATCAGTTTCAGCTGTTGTGGTGTTAATGAAATTAACAACAGGTGCACTAGAGGGCAACAATGAGACGACCCCCAAAACAGGAATGGTTTTACAGGTGGAGGACACTGACATTTTTTCCCCTCCTCATCTTTTCTGACTGTTT
>JAVQJF010097005.1:0-33315 GCA_036023855.1 Gadopsis marmoratus | reverse complement strand
CTTTTGCTGGTAAAGGCGGAGCCTGCGGAACACGTGATCGGTGACTCCTAGCGGCAGATTCAAGCACTTGTAGTTACAGACTTGTGTTTGTGATAGAAAATATATGCAAGAAAAAAAATCTATATTTGTGAGAACATATTCTACAGGTGTGCAACTCTCGTTGCATGAATTCAAATACTGACTTGCGGGCTGCACGTTTTGTTCATGACTTCACTTTTTTGTTACGGGTGTGCAAATTTGCACCATATTCACTGCAGCAACTGTAGCAAAAATATGAGCGAGAAGTTTCTTAATTTGTGATCCGTAGCAGAGGATTTGTGCACCTGCAATGAAGAATTCGTATTTGTGGGAGAGAAAAAAAATTCTACTTGGTTTTCTACAACTACAAATTCACTGTCACAGGTGCTCAGGTGTTTTGCACCAATAAAACCTTCATACTTCATAATAAATGACCAAATGATAAATGATGATTTTTATAGTACATCATTCTAAATCATCTAAAGTCACTCAGTTTAATAAAATAAGAGAATCCTTTATTAGCCCCCCAGTGGGGAAATTACGGTGTTGCAGCAGCAAAGGTGATAGTGCAAAATTGGTATAATAAGTATAGCATGAAAAAAAAAATACATGTATATATACAAATACTGTTGAATTTACATGATTGCACATATGAATATTGGTATTGCACATTGTGTGAGCTATCAGTTCTCAGTTCTGGACGTGTGGGCTACTGGGAGCAGTACAGTGGACAGAAGTGGACAGAAGTGGCCTTCTATACCAGCTTGTTCAGTCTCTTCCTGTCAGCAGTCGAGACGCTGCTGCCCCAGAAAACCACACCATAGTAGATGGCTGATGCCACCACAGAGTCAAAGAAGGTCCTCAGCAGAGTCCCCTGCACTCCAAAAGACCTGAGTCTCCTTAGGAGATAGAGTCTACTCTGTCCTTTTCATACACTCTGTCCAGCCCAATTTGTTGTTCAGGTGAACACCCAGGTACTTGTAAGATTTCACCCTCTTGATGTCCACTCCCTGGATGTTCACTGGTGCCGGAGGAGAGTGTTTACACCTGCGTAAATCCACCACCAGCTCTATGATTGTCTATATACCATAAGAACCAGCAAGGCTTTATCAAATCACACAACTCTCTATAACTGTATTGCTAATTTGATATATTTTATTTGTGTACTCATGTTTTATTATTCCTTCTTCTCACTGAAGTAATTCTGCTGCTGCTTTATAGACTTAATTTCCCCTGTGGATCAATATCTTTCCATCTTATCCAGTATTAAATTCTGTTAGGTGACAGCTCATGCCTCAGTCTCACAAAGCCTTTCTTATTAAGTCTCCGTTCTACCTGAAGCACAAACAAACACAGTCAATGAACTGGACAATTTAAATCCCTTCACAGTTTACGTACACTGCTGTTATAAAGGGAGGAATAGCTACTGTGTGTACTCTTCTTTTATCCCCATGTTTCTTCAGTCTTGTGGTCAAAATACTAACTTTGTCTCCATTGTAGGCGACCTTTTTGTGAAGGGAACCCCCAAACCATCTTAACCCTGGAGCATCTCTGAACCTCTACATGCAGTGGAAGCTTGTCATCCTAATCTTAACCATGCTGTCATCAGGGATATAAACTTCAGTTGAACATGCAGATTTTGCTCCACAGTTTTATTACATGTTTTAAACTTGTACTCTGTTTAAAATATTTTTTTCACTACCATATTTTTTGTTACATGCTCTTGTGCTACTTTTATGTTATTGTGAACTAATGACAATATTCCACTCTGTTGGACAGTAAAGTTAATTTAAATTGTTATTTGACTAGTTTCATGTGTGTGAAGGCTCCTAATTGACTTCACACACTAGTTCCATTTCTTGCGGCTCTCAACTTCCAAGGTGACATACGCGTAGAGTCAAAAAGAGAGATTCATACCCCTGACCTCTTGTTGGACCTGGAAACATAGTAATAATCCTGTTGTCCAGTTCTGGATCTGAAAGACGCAAATAAAATATAATACTAATACAAGGCAACTGGTCACTTGTCCTCACCAGGTAATGCAACTTCCATTTTCTACCATATTGCAACAGGTGGGTCACAAATGTGGACGAAAATGTTAATTTTTAACAGGGTTTCTACAGAATTTTAGGAGTAAAATTCAAGGACCTTTCAAGCACTTTCAAACCAAACATTTCCAGACTCTCGAAGCATTTATCTATAAATGCCAGGAGACAACAAACAAATATGACGGCGGGATTGTTAGATATAAAATATTAAGAGTTTTGCTTTACATGAGTGACTGTCGATGATGAAACACCAGATTATGTTGAAAAGCAAGCAGTATTTTTCAAGGAGTATATTCGAATTCAAGCATATTCCTAACACAATTAAAATGAAGCATTTTCCATTACTTTTCCCAAAACCTTGGACAAACCCTGATTTAAGTTGGTATATGCTTTCAAGATTCGATGTAGGAGGTGCAGAGTACAAGTGGGCCTAAAGGTTAGCGACGTCTGGGTGAGGAAAATGAAAGAGCAGCACTTTGCCCCCTCACTCACTGCCACCACTGAGGTGCCCTCGAGCAAAGCCCTGAATCCCCAACTGCTCCAGGCTCCGCTCAGTGGCTAACGGATCAGACTGGGGCTGTACTGGGCAGCATCTAGTCTGATTTTTACATTTATTTAATATCCTTGATAACAAAATCAGGACCTGAGTACAGCAGAAGAAAAAGCAACAGAGAGAAGACACTTGATTACATACAAACAGCATCAGAAACAACCACAAGCATCTCTAAACAGCTCTGAAAAGGTCCAAAATTACATTAACTTCATCCACTGGGGAGGGACTTCAACATATGTATATTTGGAGCAAAGTACTGGATGGCTGTCCTTCCAACTTCAGTATTTATTCGTGGGGTATCGAGAGTTAAACCATCCTGGGATCTGATCTGATGAGAAGTAGTTTTAAATTTGAGATGCAATATACTGAAGCAGCGTGTCACATAGAATACAGTATTTGTCTCCTGTAATGACACACAAGAGCAGCATGAGTAAAATATATCTCATCTTAATGAATGGAGTATCATCAAAATACAACCCAAACATTCTTATTTTATTTTATTATTTAGCTTTTCCGTCATGTACTTTAATGTTTAAACCTGTGTCTTTATTTTATGTATTCCTTTGTACTTATTTGCTTTAGTTTATTATTATCCTTTGTTGCAACTGTGTAAAAAAAAAAGACATGCAGTCAAGGCTTCTGAGTGTTATTACAACTATACTATTTGTATGTTGACTTTATAATCAAAGAAGAGGTCTCCATATGACAAGCGATACACCTTCATATGACCTGTACCAAACTTAATCAATTAGGAATCACAATAGTAAGACACTAACCTGTTTCCAGACCTCTGAATTGAACTGCCACATATCAGTTTTGTTCATCAATTAAAATAAATGAATGAAGTGAAAATTCATGATTATCAGACTAGTAAGAATGGAGAGATAATCTGAGATAAATTGTGACTGGCTTTAAAAATGTTTAATAATATACTTTTATATTTTAATAATAATAACATGGATGAGAAAACAGTAGTATACTTGTAGACATTATAAGATAAGAGACAAGATAAGCCCATATTGAGCTCCAGGGTAAATTCAGGTGTTGCAGCAGCACAGGGGCAGAAATAAGTACAGATAAATAGACAAAAGTACAAATAAATAATTAGAAGTATATAAAATAAAAACTACCACTACAAGTACAACAATACTGTCTCAAGTAAAGTGACAATATTATATAATATTTTAGAATTTGTATAGTATAAAACAGTATTTGTTTTGAACACTGTGGGGTATATCCCACAATTCAGTGGGCAGTAAATATTTGGATATTCGAAGTATTTTATTTTCATCATAACCTATGATGACTGACATGATATGGCTGCAGGCATAAAAACTGCAAAGTACAAAATGATAATTTTCTCCCAGAAAATATTAAGGGAATAATCCAAAACCAGCTTTCTGCGCCGTTTCTAACCGACACTATAACGACATGTCAGGTTGACACGTGATTGTTGTCGCCGCGGTCTGCTCTTTGATGTGGAGCACGTGAGCAGACCGCGGCCCTCGAGGCGCTCATTCGCCGAGCGCACGTTCACTAAATTGAGACTAATTAGCTGCTAGCAGGTTTCTTAAATATGACCTGTCGTTGCAGACGGCGGTTATAACACAGACGTGTCGCGGCGGCTGTCAGTCCACGTCATGGCGTTTTCCCTGGTGAGTTCAAAGCGACATTAAATCAGTCTGGGCCACGTCTTAACGCTTTAATTTGACCTCTTGTGTTTGTGTTTGTGTGTGTGTGTCATGAAACTACCACCGACGTCTCTTAAGACTTGTAGACACTTTAGTTCCTCCCCAAAAAACAGCTCCCTAGCGCCGGTTTCCACGCTCCCTGTGTGTGTCCGTGTGTCCACACCTTGACTGCGTTCACTCCTCCTCTCTTCTGCTTTCCCTCCTGAAGAGAAACGATCCCCGCAGGCCGGAGAGCCCGGACCCCGAGTCCCCGGCCCTGTCCACCTGCAGCAACGCGGACATCTTCCGCAGGATGAACACCATGCTGGGCAACGCGCTGGACTTCACCGGTGTGTGCACCACGCCGAACAACGCCAAGGGGAAGCCCGACCTGCTGTCCGGTAAAGTCTCACTTGTGTAGTTATTGAGACGAGCCCCCCCCCCCACAAAAAAACCCCACAAACACTGAAGTCTGAAGGTTCTGATTATGAGGCGATAGTGTTTCTGTATCCCTGCACGTTAAGGACCAGATGCTGTCTCCAGTTATAATCATTTAGTATTCATTTAGTCTGCAAAACGTCAAAACGGTGAAAAAGCCCCCCGTGACATCTGGTCTTATTTGACAAACATTGAATTTGTAGTGATGATGACAAACTTAATTGAACAGCAGATCTTCACATTTGAGACTCTGAACACTGAGAATGTTGGGCCTTTCTCTTCTTCTCCATAATGCAGGTCTTGGTTTGATTGTCCCAAGGTTTCACTTCTTCTAGTAACCAACTTAACCTGCTCAATCAGCCTGAAAATGCCCACCATGTTGTATGTGAATATAAATTCTTTAGGGTTTCTGAAAACTTCCAAATTCTCCGGAGCAAATGGCGCGTGTGTCCTCTGGCGCAGAGCCCGATGTTGGTTCCCCCTGCTGCTCTTCTGTGGCTTCCATTTTTGTTGCATCTACACATTTAGACCAAAAACCATAAAATGTCCCAGACTGTAAGGTCTGTTTGTTTTTTAAAGTGAGAAGTTGCATACCCATCTGGAGGAGCAATATTTCACTTTGTTGCCATTTTTTTTAAACCTCCTTCACCTTATTATCATTCAGGTGCCAGCAGCTGATTCATGCTGCATCGCTGCTCTGCAGCATTGCAGCACTTCAAGTGTTGTTTCTTTTATGCCTCTAGAGTGAGATTTGCCAAGATTTGAGCTCAGCACAGCCTGCGTCTTTGAATTAATTTGCACATGGTGTGTCTGCACTTGTGACTTGCAGTTTCGTTCTATGTGACTATATGCATGTTTTAATGTGAAGGTTTACTCTGCGTGACATAAACAGCCGCACAACACTGGTAACTGATAGTAAAAGTGAATTGTGTCTTGCTGCAAACTGAGCTAAACTTCCGGTGTGGCCTGTGTGCCCCACCACCTCGGCTTGGTGTTGCTGAATCAGGGCTGTAGCTGGCAGCAGTTGGATGCTTTCCAGGGCTGGAGAGGGAAGGGAGGAGCTGGCGGTGCAAATCGCTCGGTCCTCAACATCTGATCGGTCAGCTGCTTCTGCGATGCCCTTTGCTTCACTGCCGTGTTTGTGTGCAATAAAAGCAGGACGACACACCAACCAGTGTGTGTGTGAGTTAATCAAATCTAATTTTCTCTTGGCTTATTGAGCATCCTGAAGTATGTAGTTCCTTCTTTCTAGTTTTATTTTGAAGTCTGCTGAGTCATTAGCTCCCATCTCCCATGCTGCCTCCCACCATGCTGCTGTGACTCTGCCCCCACCCTCCTTGCTGCCGCTCGCTCAGGAAACAAGGCTAGACCGAGTCAGCAGCAGCGGTAACGGTGGCAGCAGTGGCGGCCGTCTTCCCACCGTGAGACGTGCTGTGCCTATCAGGGAGGGGAGTACTTCTATCAACTATCCAATAGCTCCGACAGGAATTTTTCATTACACAGTTGTTAGGCAAGGAGGCAGGGAGGTGGGGGGGAGCTGATGTCATTAGCAAGGGTGTGCGAGTGCATCAGCTGCCATGTCACATGCTGCTAGGTGGGTCAGTGATGCGGACGGCGATGCATGGCAGTTTCACCGAGCACAGAGGCAGCAGGTTAGCTCCCCCGTCAGCCAGGGTAGGGGGAGATGTGGTGACGAGGGAAGTTGCTTTTTAAATGAGATTTCTTTTCAGAGATGCTTGTGTGACTAACTGCTGTGCTTTTTTTTTAATTGGTGTGTAGCGCAGACTGAAACAGTTCTTTTTAGCAGTCTAACACTTCCTCTCTCCTCTTCTCCTACACCTCTGAACTGGATCTTGGACTGAAAAGAGTCGGAGCTGGCTGCGGTGGGCAGCAGGAGGATGCTCTTCCCCAACTGTGCTGGCATGCCCGGCTCCCACGAGATGCCATCATCCAGGGGCCCACCGGGTGTCACAGACCTGGGCCTGGGCCTCCAGTCTCTCAGGCTGTCTGGCTGGGACAGACCCTGGAGCAGCCAGGAGACAGACGCACACACGCCCCCCTCCCAGGTTCAGACCAGCTCCCCCTCCAGTAAGTATCAGATCTTTTGTTGACCTGAATCTGTTTAGGAATAACAGCCAAACCTGTGGCTTGGTCGTTTGTCTTTAGTGTGGTTGGTGGTGGAGACTATTATCATTCTCCATGACTCCATGTTTTTGGACATTACAGTAGATGTGAGGTGTTGTCCCTTGGCTTTGTGCAGCCCTTATTTGGATTGAAATGTGTGGTGGCTGGTCATCAGCAGTCTGTGTGGGGGAACGGACTGTAGCGTCGTTAGGGAGGATGATGTGGCAGTTTTGCTTTGCTGCATCTCTGGCACTACAGCCACCACAAAAATAAGCCAGTGAGGCCACTTTTATTCTCCCCAAACCTATAGGATGCAGGTAAAATTTAATTACCTAACTAATTTAAATAAATCCAAGTATATTACTTGTTAATCAAACTGAACAAGTAATATACTTGTTTGGTTGGGATACAAACAAGAATAGTCACTTACAAGCTTAACATGGATGACTTTGAAATGATACTGGGGCTGAGACAGTTTTGACATGAGAGGTACCAACTATTTCGATGCCCCACTTGTCCTGACCTGTTTGTAGTGCTATAGTTTATCGCCACATGTCAAAACCGACCAGCATAACTTCATTTAGAGCTTTCTAAACTGGGCCAGCAACAAAGTGGGACAGAGCGTTTAATGCAGCTGAGTGCCCCAGAGCCTCATGTTCACTCCTGCAGGCCACGCAGGACATATCTGCTACAGTTGGACGCTGACTCGCTTTGTTACCAAGAGGAGCGGTCACTGATCTTTGTTGGGGAAAGGTGTTCGATGAATTTGCCTCCAGTAATGTTGCAAAATGGAAAGGTGTGTAGCTGCTGTGCCAAGATTGTGCTTCAGATCGGCAAGATACAAATTAAATGTAGAAAATCAATGTTTCAAGCATCAACGCTGACGTTTCGAGTTGCAGTTGGCAGCCAGCTTGCACATCACGTATGTAGTGAACGTTTGCATTGCAGCCTTTCAGTTCTCACAATCAATGTGCGTCTGTAGTTTCAGCACACAAACCCAATTTTCTTCACTTTGCTCTTTGATGGAATCTGTTGTGCACCATGATGAAATTTTGGAAACTTTTGGAAAGTTGCAATTCAGCATGCCTTCTGAATAAATCGATATTGCTCTGTAGATTCAGCATACTCATCCCATTTTCTTCAGTTTGCTCATCCACTTGCAAAACGGACTGCGTCGAACAAGCTAAGGGGTAAAATTGCTGTGGCTTCTTGTGCAGATCACCTGAACTGGTATTCGTTACTGTAAATGGTGTGGTTTTGTTTCTCCAGTGCTAGGTATACTGAACAGCCCTTTCAGTAGCATCCTTGGGAAGCCCCCAGGCTACCTGCCTCCTGAGTCAATGAGCATGACTGCTGACTTCTTGGAGAAGTTCCCCAGCATGGCTCGCATGGCAAACCGTCTGGACTCTGGCTCCTTTTTGGACTCTCGCTCCAGCAGTCCTGAAGACTCGGAGACCAGTGGTTTCAGCTCTGGCTCAGACCACATCTGTGACATGCTGGTAAGACGCATGATGCTTATATTGTCACCCTTTAATGTTTTGGATTGTTGTAGGCCAGTCAGGTGGGGAAGATTTCTCAACCTAGATAAGCTACCCATTAACAACCAAATATTAAGGCTGATGGGACAACAGGTATGCTGACATATAGATGGCATACATTTTAGAATGGTGGCTTGAGCCTTTGATGGATGGTCCTATATTCCTCCTTTTCCCTGTAAAGGAAGCAACCTCATGCTGAGGCTTTTCTGATCTGCTCCCATTTTAATTTGCTGCTGTTGCAACATGTTCTGTTGATCTTGACTTTATCAACAGGTAATGTACATTACCACAGCACTAATCCCATCAATACGACATACTACATAATCATGCTGTAATGCCACTATTGCAAAAATATTCACTTACTAATCTTTTCCTGTTGTGCAATTTAAGATGCTGTAAAACTCAGGATGTCCTACAGAAATGGTTTCATCTTAAAATCTTCCAGAGGCTCCAAAAATGATCCCTCCCTTTCCTGCTAGACTTTTAATGTGAAACATCTGCAGGCAGTCTTGACTCTGCCTAACCATATCTTAAAATGGTTGTGGGATGGATTATGTAAATGCAGAATATATGCAGCATTTATTTGGTGTCAAGGCTCTGACCTTATTGTTCCCCTTTGAGACAACACCAGGCCCAGGCTCCCAAGTGGATGCTAGGTGCAGGTCATAAAGTGCTGCTACTTGTTTGTGTAGCAAGTGTTGGCATGCTGTAACTTTCAGGTGAACAATGTGGCAGCAAGAGTGAACCGGGCACCCGCTGAGCAGTACGCATCATGATCGTAAAGGTGTGTTAATATGTTGCAGTGAGTAATGGCAAGCTGAAATAAACTGCCTGAACTAATGTGCAGGCTTCACTTTAGTGAATAAAGCTGCATTTCTGATGAACGGAGCAGCAGATTGTAATGTGACAGAACTCATTGTTCTGATGGAATCGGTGCTGTGGAAATGTACACTTGCTGAAACTGCCTTGTAAGCCATTGTAGTACATGTTCCATGTTACACCTGGTCTTTATCAGCAACTGGTCTTCATTTGTTCATGCTGGCTTTATTTTTAAATTTGTAGTATTATAATTCATATTTTAAATGCCCAAATCATTTCTTGTCTAAACATGTCTTTCTCTCCAGTCGAATTTGCGGATTTCCCCTCCCCTGCCGTATCTCACGTCAAACATGCAGAAGGATTTGCTGCGACTGGGCTCCCGTCTGGACACCCAGGACTCCAGCTCTCCTCTGACCCCACCATCCAGTACCAGCCCCGTGTCCTCGGCCATCTCCCGCCGTTGGCGTACCACCTCTCCGTGGCCCGGTGCAGACATACTTGACCAATCGGATGATGTGTTCAGTATTGAGAGGGAGGCCCGCCTGCACAGGCAGGCTGCAGGTAAATCTAAAGCCTTCACTCTTCCACCCTTTTTGATCTTTAGCTCGGCTTTAATGCTATACATGGTAGTCATGGTGGATTTGTGGGTGGAAGTGGACCTCTGAATTTTGGTTTACCCCTTTTTTCTGGACTTGTCAGCTGTGAATGAGGCCACCTTCACCTGGAGTGGTCAGCTGCCTCCTAGAAACAACAAGGATCCTCTGTACTCCTGTAAGGTCTTTCTTGGTGGTGTGCCCTGGGACATCACAGAAGGTAACTGCTGCTTCGATTTTAGTGCCAGGTCTATTGATGCTTTTTAAACTGCAACAAGCCATTGTTCCCTTGAGGGGCTGTGCTTGAATCCATGCATCATAATTCTGACTTGGATGTCGAATTGCAGTGGGATGTAATGCAAGCTTAAATTCTTCAACAATGTCTCCTGCTGACTACTGTAATGTAACTGCCAAATGCTGTAAACGGCCTTGTGTGAGGTGAACTGGCCTTAATTACTTTAAAAGATTACTTTTTTAATGAGTGTCCACTCCTGTACAAGCTCAGGAAGTAAAATGTAAATTTTAATACAGAACTATGAAAGGATAAGGACTTTGTTTGTTAGCTGGTACATGTTAACAAATAACAAAGTAAACCTTTCGTTTATTGGGACAGAATTATGTTTGTTGTGGTCAGTCATAATGTGATTACACCAAAACATCAACATACCAAAAAATGTGCAGTCTTGTGTTCATTTAAAATGAACACTGTGCTTTATCATTAATGTAATCTATAAATCCTGAATATGGTGTGTAAATGTGTGTATCTACTCTAAAATATAGAGAATACTTGCCTCATTGCTTTAATACTTTCACCTACTTGCATGTACATAATTCCATTTTTGTCATCCATTCTGTTAGTGTTCTGGCTTCCTGTAAATTCTGTGAAAGTACTTTGAAAGCAACTTTAAAAATGGAGTCGCATTCCTTGTATCTGTACACATACTTGGCCAATAACCCTGATTCTGATTCTTAACCAGTATCTTGGTGATGGATTCAGCTCAGCATTATGTTCAAATGTTTAGTAATATAAGCTGCCTCTACATCAACTCCCTTCAGCAACACTTCCCACCTATTGGAACTCAAAAGTTTTCACTTTATGGAAACAAGACTCATTGAAATACTGTTGTTTTTTAAACATACATTTTGTCACCCCCTCCTTCATATCAGCTGGGTTGATAAACACCTTCAGTGGCTACGGCCCTCTGACTGTGGAGTGGCCGGGTAAGGATGGAAAGCACCCTCGCTGTCCTCCCAAAGGTAATGTGGCCAAAGGTAACAATGAGCTGGTAGGCTATTTTTTTCTTAATGGTTTCAAGGTGGCACTGTTGTGAGCACATGGCATGTTGGTGAGTTTGACTGTCGGCCTCTAGAGCTAGTTTTTTTTAAATGGTGATAATGGGGCTTAAATGTTGCAGAACACATAGTGGTAGATGCAAGGAGTGAACTGAATGCCTCACAATGCATTAGAGCTGTGGTGAATGTCTGTTTGTGAAAGCTAATGACTGGGTTTGTGATCAGAGGGTATTCAAGTGTCTGGGTTTTTTCCTTTTTTTAAATTACCTTTTTTCAGGCCATTGAACTGAGGAAAAAGTAGCTATAGTGTTCATGTTTCTTAAAGCAGGTTTCACAGCAAATGTCTATTGTTTGAGACATTTCTGCTTGCCACACAAACATTTACAACATTCAGGCAGCAATGCTGTTTTGGGGCTGCAACCACCTTTCAATCAGTTATTGAAAGGATTAGTTAAACTAACTGCTAATCAAATCTTTAACTTGTTGGGGTCTTTTAAAGCTGATGCATTGCAGATGGCTGTGAAACTTAAGGACTCACTTGTGTGGCTGTCTTATTGTAATTGGTCTTTCAGGTGTAGTTGCTACCTGAACAACATTGTACTGGAGTCTAAATTCACATGATTGTATGGGGGGGCACACTTTCCTTCTCCTAAAGTAGTCTGTATGTTCTAATTTTAAGGCTATGTTTACCTGGTCTTTGAGAATGAGAAATCTGTGCGAGCGTTGCTCCATGCCTGCTCCCAGGACCCGTTTCACCCCGAGGACAACCGGGAGTACTACTTCAAAATGTCCAGCCGCAGAATGCGATGCAAGGATGTGAGTAAAAACTGAACATGCACAATTATGCACTGCAGTATATGGAGTAATGCAATCCAACAGACTAGACTGAAATGAATGCTTTTACCATGCCAAAATAAACACCTGTCCATATAATGCAGTGGAATGTTGCACTGTAAACTATTAAATTGCTATACATTTACAATCATCCCAAAGGATAAAAATTGGCTTCACTAATAAGATATATTGCAGGCTGATGTATTGGATTGCAATGCTCCGTATGGGGTGGGCCTACCAAATATGCAGCTTGTTGTACATATCGAGAATCTGAGGTTTAGATGCAACAACACTTGACTCATTGAAACTGCACTGCATCAAATGTAACTTTCTGAGGCTGGTCTCTGTATCCAACCTAAATACTCTTTGGAACTAACCAAAATGTGTCTGTACTGCAAGCATCAGGAATTAATCTAGCAGGACTGAAAGCTGATCAGATGCGAGCCGAAACAATTTGACAGTAATCGGCAGCAATTTTGATTATGACACCGATAACTGATCATTGTTAAACACAAATGCTAAACATTCACTGGTTCAGGTTCTCAAGTGAGAGCTTTTAGCTTCTGTTTTATACATTGTAAGTTGAATAGCTTACAATTAACTGAAATTGTCAATGGATTAGTTAATGTCAGCTATAGTATAAAACGTCAACATTTTGATTTAAATCGGGCTTTCTTTTTTTAGGCAAAGCATTTGTAGTGCTTGTGTTTAGACTGTCTGAGGACTTTGGTTTCATTAAATGAAATGTTCTTAAATTGAGGTATCAAAGGTATCTGCCCAGAACGTGGGTATTGTCATTAAATGTCCCAAGGCTGAGGATCAGTATCTAGGCATATATTAATAGACTGGTATTGGCTAAAATAAAGCGGCAGAAATCAAATCTTTTATTTCTGTACTCTGCTGTTCTGTCCTCAACCTGCTGGTTTTGCAGCACTGGCTCAGAGTTCTGTCTAATCCATTTCAGCAGTCTCATTGTCCCAGTTCAACTGTACCTTGTATCAATTTAAGCTTATAACTATATTTTTGAATAGAAGTAGTATTAAGTAGCTACAGCTTCCATATGAGTCCAATCTGATACTTAAATGTTTAAATCTGCAGATAAAATACTAAAGAACTGAGTGGGGCCAAAAACTTGATCTGTAACTTCCTAATAAATTACTACAAACATTCTCAGCCCTTGCTCTTCAGTTCCTTTTCCTGAGGAAAAGGAATCCAGCTCAAGTAACCTGCCATGGGACCTTTTCTGGTACAGGTGCAAGTTATCCCCTGGGTGATCTCCGACAGTAACTATGTCCGCTGTCCTGCCCAGCGTTTGGACCCCAGTAAGACGGTGTTTGTTGGTGCGCTGCATGGCATGCTGAATGCTGAGGCACTGGCCAGCATCATGAATGACCTTTTTGGAGGAGTCATGTACGCTGGCATCGACACGGACAAGCACAAGTACCCCATAGGTGAGAATCGGATTTACTGCTTTTCATTCCTCTTAAACTTGGACAAATGCCTGGACAGTTTTTAGGTATTTGCTATGAATTACCTTGTGTGAGCATACCATATTTGACATAGTTTTGTACTAGAACTCCATAGTCAACCTGCCGTTTGTTTCAATGCGAGAAGTTGTATTTAGGTGTTAAGTTTGGCGCAAATACACTTTTTCCTCAGAGTTACAGCCATTTTATTGGATTTCTTTTCCACTACATACATTTTGATGATGGACAATTTAATCTGTTGTATTTCCATCAGGGTGGCAGTGTGTGACTGATGTGCAGATGTGTCCACTCTAGTGAGCAGCAAGCTTCTGTTCCCATATCGCTTGATCACTTACATGCACCATTCAAACGTCCTCTAAAGCGAAGACCACTGTAAATTATTGTCTGAACCATTAATGGTTCAAGGCTATTTAATGTTTTGTAGAACATGTCTGGTATAAAGAGTTAAATGAAACATGCTAATGACACAAATGTGGTTTGTCTGGTATGTGCATAAAACTACTACTAGTATACTAATTGGTTTACCTTCAGTATGTCGGTCAACATGTCCTACAGGAATCTGTAGGGTTGGTCCGAGTCGCATCTTTTTGGGTCTGCAATTTTTGTGTTCAGTGTTAATCTTGAATAAAAGGTTGTCAACTAGCACTAAGTTTTATGAATGAAATGGTTCATGAATGAAACCTCTGCTCTCAAACAATTGATACAGGCTGAGTGACATTCATGAGGTCAGTCATTACAATCAAGTTGCTGTGATCAGTGTGTTCACTCTGTTCATGGAGGCTACATTTACAGATCTCTTTAAATAATAATAATAATAATAAACTTTATTTATATAGCACCTTTCATACAAGAAATGCAGTTCAAAGTGGAACCTGGAAAGCTAAATTTAAAATAATGTTTAAAAATTCATCCTTCACCCTGATTCTTTCCTCTTCCCCTCCATCTTTTTTGTACTTCCCCTTTCTCTTAAATGACAATTTGAGCCATAAACAAATGGCATCTTTTCAGTGCTGACAATGAGGAAACTAGACTTGAGTCTAAACCTGTAAATATCAAGTTATCAAACATCTTGATAAACCTGCTGTGAGACTTATAGATGACTCAGACTGGCAAATTATTTTTATCTCCAACTCTTGTCTACAGGCTCTGGACGTGTCACTTTTAACAATCAGCGCAGTTACCTGAAGGCTGTGTGTGCAGCCTTTGTGGAGATCAAAACCCCCAAGTTCACAAAGAAGGTAAGATGCTTTGTAATTGGTGTTTGTACATTCTGTAATGAATCACCAGCATCTCTGTAGCTGTTGTGGAGGGATGGGCTGCTTTGAGTGACTGAGAAACTAAAAGCTATGCATAGTCTAATTTAAATACAACAAATGAAAATCAAACATTACAGGAATCTGCTGGTAGAAATACCATATGCAGAACAAATGCTTTTTAAATCCTGTTGAAGTTGAGCTGTCTCTATCTTGAAAGTCACACCTGCTTAATCAGCAGGGTCTCACAGTAATTTGTTTTAAACTGTTTCTGCACCTCTATTTACTGTGGCTGCTGTAAACTGAGTAGCTTTGCCTTGACCCTCAGGTCCAGATTGACCCGTACCTGGAAGACTCCATGTGTCAAGTTTGCGTTCGCCAACCTGGACCTTTCTTCTGCAGAGACCAGGTCAGTGGAAACCCATTTTCCAACAGCTTTGTCCATCAAGCTTCACTGTTCACTGACAGTCAAAACTTTAATCCCAAACAAGATATGCTGGAATAGAAACTTCCAGATTGCCATGAAAATTTGGTATTTATGGTCCCCTGAGCATGAAATGTTTGATTTCCCCCAAGTGTAAACCAAAGAAACATTTCTTGTGTCCAACCACAGAGCAGGAGTAAAAGGTCGCTTACTAAATATTGCCACAAACTCCCTCTTATTCTGACTAGTGTCATCACCTTAGGCAAGGTGATTTGTATTGCTCCTTGTAATCTCACTGACATAACTTTATTTTCAAAGAAATGGATTAAAACAATTAAAAATCAGTTAAGAGGTAAATGACAAACAGTCAAATGGAAATGAATTAAACGTACAATAAAACCTCTGACATTAAAGGATAGTTCTGGATTATAACGGTGATTGTAATTTTATACTTGCTGTACAATGTTAAATTCTGGGAATACAGCAACATGGCTAAATGTCACTGCCAAAAACGCAGACATTTGTGCATGTTGAGACAGTAACTTACCGTCTCAGTTGGCTGTCCTGCTACAGCTTAAGTAGGTCAGATATCATTTGCAATGATGACTGACATCAGGTGTGGACCTTTTGATTTTACCTATAGTATTTACTGAAGACTGAACTGAAGACCCTGTTGGACTTCAGTGTAGCGACATTACTGGTCCAGCAACTAACTTGGATCAAGTACAATGTTAAAACTGAAACAGTTGCATTGCTACAAAATAAGACCCAAGTTGAAATTTACCAAATTATCCTTTTTTTAATTCATGCACAATAGCTCCAACTATTTCAGTTTGAAATGGATCATCTGAAAGTGTTTCAACAATATCAGAAATGTCAGTATCCCTTAAAATAGGGTATCATGTACTCAATCACTGCCTATTGACACCCAGGCCTGCTTCAAGTATTACTGCCGCTCTTGCTGGCACTGGCAGCACTCCATGGACATCCTGAGCAACCACCGGCCCCTTATGCGCAACCAGAAGAACCGGGACTCCAGCTAGAGCAGATGGATCCACACTCTGAAGGACCAGAGGAGGAGCCCCTTGCAACGGGGCCAGGCTGCCCGCCAAGGAGAGCACGTGTGCCAGATGTCCCTCAGTACGAGGACATGGCACTCACCAGGCACTGGGGATATCACTGTAGAAATGTTCACGTTTGCACTTGCTACATTTATGCTGTTCAGTGGCACTATGCACAGTGACCTTGTTGGGTGAGACAAGGGGCCCTTCACACTTACGCATTTTCCCAGACTTGTGGCTAGACAGAGATTGGAGTCAGCCTAAGGTTAAGAAGTGGACGAAAATGCCATTTCTTTTTTGTTTTTGTTTACATGTGTTGCATAGTGAAGAGCAATCACGCAAGTCTCATTGCCGTTCATTGGCAAATGCCATACAGTGCCTTTAAATTTTTATTTTTTTCCCCTCCCTCCCCTACCCCCAGTTGGCATCCGTTTTTCCTGTGCAAGTCAACTGGTGTTTCTTACTTTTGGGAGTTGAATGTTGGGCTTCATTTAACCAGTCGCATTTCAGACATTTTTACGCAGTTTTTTACTAATTTGTACACAAACGGTTTTAAGTCATGACATGAACATTTTGAACAGAATTCTACCAGGCGGCTGTATATGGGAGAACCCCCCTTTTATTTTTCCTTTTTTCCTCATACATTTTTCTGTGGCTATTTTTTTCTTTTTAATTTGCCCTCCCAAATTTCAACTGAATGGGCACAAAATGTTGGATGTACTACTTTAACTTTTGTTGGTCCAGTTATATTAAATGTAACAATAATACTGGATATGCTTCAACTGGCAATCCGTCATTTCTCAAACAACTGATGGACCCTGTTGAGACTATAGTGAATGAACATTTGATTGTACATAGTTTGAGTTTTTGCACTTTTTAATTTGCACGTTTGGAGAGGTGGCAGTGGTTTTTAATCACTTTTTGTACATCAGCAGGGGGACACGCCTATGTTATAACAGCTGCTTGTTTCCTGTTGAATGTAAGAACTTCCACTTAGCTGATAAATTTAATCGATCCAGAGCTTGACTAGACCCAGTAAATGATTACATGCTTTCTTATCCCATTTTGCCTTCCTGTTCCAGTTGGACATAAATGCATAATAAGCTGTGTGCCAAAGACAAAGTGTCTTTTCTTTATCCATTACGTTTGTCATGCTGAGCTTGTTGTCCCTTAGCCCAGCTGCTTTTTAGAGTTTTGAAAGTCTACCTCATTGTGGTCTGCCAAGTTTGCTGCTACTTACAGTTGTGGAGTATGTTCCGATTGGGCACAATAAAGGTGTTTAAGCATTACCGGCCATGTCTGGACTCTACCTTTTTTTTTTTTTTATTCTGTCCAATTAATGGAACTGTTTTCTAAAGTTCTTTAGAAATCCTGGTCTCGGTCACCTCCACAAATCGTGTGTATGGTGAGTAATTGACTGGAATTTGGAAGCTGGTAATGTTTGCAATCGTGTGCGTTTTGACAGATGGTTCACTGTAAACTTACAATCTGCTTAAAGGGGAAATGCCACTTTTTTGTAAAACCCTTACATGTCAGTCTGTTCTAGTCACCATGCTTGTGCTTTTTAAAACTGGAAAAGATGAGATCATTGAGTAACTTCAGTTTGGAGACGACATGTCTGTCTCAACAGGATGCGTTCAGCCGGACTTGGCTCTTAGTCAAGAGCCAAAAACACTAAATCCTACACTTATGTAGCTCGGTGTCTTTAGATATGTGGCAGACTCTTCTGAAGCTAAGCCTGGTGTTCAAAAGAGACTAACACTTATCAATTTGCGGGCTCCAAATTCAGGATATTACGCAAGTGGTGAACAACTTGTATATAACCCAATGACTGGTAAACAAACTGGCATGTGTAAAAATCTGTGGGTGGATCTCCTTTAATGCTAAGCTGTTGTTGGCCCACAAATATAAACCTCAAATGATTTGGGGGTAGTATTGAAAAATGTCACTTTTTTCTACACAACAGATTGCTGTGCTTTGAATTCATCCATCAAGTGATTCAAAACATTATCATAGCAGCCAGCATCCAACTTCGCTCATTGATGCTAGATTCATGTTTGTGTCAAAACGTGGTGCTGCTACCAAACGCATGGAGGATGAACTCAACACATTTGAATTAAGTATCCACTAACCAACAGGACTGGAACACAACTAAATTGGATGATCACAGAATTCTTTCCTGCGTGAAGAAAACCCCTTCACAACATCTGTTGGTCAAGTCCAGAACAAGTAGTAAAATAATCCTTATATTTACAATTGTTAGTCCAATTACTTTTGAGCCTCTGAGAATGGGGGACTTTGTATAAAAATGGCTGTAATTAACAGTTAATATTTGTCGTATATATACTGTGTTGTGAAGCAGCCCATATACCTGATAGTCAGACAAACCGAAACGTAATCCAATATTTCAGCAGTAAGCGAGTCGGTACGTATGCACGCCTTTTGTTTTCATAATTGTAAAATTGAATGACATAACCAATTCAAGAACGGCTTACATTTTGTTGGTAATCCTATTTACTAATGTGCCTTGTCCTGCTATTTAATTGTGAGATGTGAACGATGAACACAAAGGAAATAGAATTGGCAGATTTAATGCTTGCTTTTTAATGTGTCACTTACATGTATATCTAATTGTGTCATCAAAGCTTGTAAATTGAATTGATCTAACTGTTCCATAGTGTGCTGCCAAATCAAACGTCCCTGATGCTGTATGGCGCCAATGGAAAGATCAATTGACACCAAGTAGCAAAACACTGTAGGTCTAAAAACGTGGGTAAGAAAGTCAGACAGCGTGAGAATAACCAGTTATATTTGAAGGCTATTGTATTTAACTAAGAACCTGAAGTTAACATAACATTTGGCTTTTCTAAAGTTATTCCAGCGAGACCGTAAATCACTACCAGCTCAATAAGTGAATGCAGAATTTCCACACAACATTCAACAGCCAGATACACAGCAAAGTATGTTCCAGTTTGCACTTCCTGGGTAAACAAAGAGGGACAATTCTTAATAATTACATCTCTATTAAGGTTATTACACATGATTCTATAGTCCTCGTGGTGTTTTGAAGTTCATTCCAATAGTTGGCTGAGTGACTTGAAGGTTGGAGAGGCCACCGAAGTCCTGGAAGAGGAAGGATAAATCAGTAAATCAATGTAGGAAGGTTCACCTGTATTGTAAAGCATTTGTCAAGATCTGTTTTTAAATGTGTTCAATAAATTTGGCTTATCGAATCAGAATATCTGCCCATGAGAAGTGTCTACAAGGAATTTGAATGACTGTGGCCACAGTGAGAATCTTCAAGTCCTTCTGTCACCAAGAAAAGCAGCACATGTTTTACACCTACCAGCATCTTCAGCATTTCCTTTGTGTCTGGATCCACCTCGATGAGCTCCTGGTCCAGAGCAGAAATCTAGAGAATGAGATTAATAGCTGTATGAACGGTGTATTTTTGATCACGTTCAACCTTTCAATAATTAAAGATTAATAAAGTCTGTCAGTTGCAAACTGATTTATCACACCTGGGGAGCCTAATGCAGCAGCTGCTGACTGCATCCTTACAAACTTATCAACCCAAACAACCAAAGCACTGCAACGTGTGAGTTTCCAAACCAACACATTTTTCTGTCTCAGAAAAGAGTGTGAACAGACCTCGGGGACGTAGTTGTCCCTCCTCTCTCTCTCCTCCTCCTGCAGCTTGATGGAGATTCCTCTGACTGGGCCGCGCTGGATACGCTTCATCAGGTGTGTCACATACCTGAGAGACCAACAGGAACACGTTAATGACGAAAGGCTGCATTCATAGTGGTGATGGTTACAGATTACCAATTTCCCTAATTTTCATATATTAATTGATGCAATTTGCTGGACATTATTTTGGTAACTTGCAACATTTGTCAACATTTTTGACAATTCATTTAATCTACATGAATAATAAAAAATCTAAATATTTAGCAACATTGAAAGAAACGTGAGATGCAGCTGGAACTTCACATATCGTTGAACTACAGCTAAATGCAGTTACAGATTGCTCAAAAAACAAAACAATGTGATTGTAACAGATTCCCCGAGACGATGAATATAAATGGAAAACCATCAATTAGTAACGACAAACAGTAAGTTATGACCGATGACCCACCCAGTTTAATCTACATTTTGCAACATCAATTTGAAGCGCAGAAAATCAATCAGCTCAGCAACAACAATCAGTTTGTGGTCTGCCGCAGTCTGAGTGTACAAAAGAAACAACAAAAAGCAGCTCAGCTCAACTCAACCGCTGAGCTGTCTAGAAAAAGCACAATGTGGTACTGAAGTCTGGTTCAAACAAAAGGTGGGAGCTATAAGAATACATGTTTCTTCAGCACAAGCTCCAATTAAATACAGTTTCTCAACAAAAAAAAAAGCCTTCATTCTAAGAATAACTCCATTACATTGGGGTAAGATGTGTTATTTAGATTAACTGCTGCAGGAAAACCTACAGCAGTCATGTCTCTGAGGGAATATACTGCATGTTGACTCGCTGTGCAACTTCTCTGCAATCACTTCCACTGAATACAAACATACCAACAGTGGATTGGGGAGTCTTCACTTAGACATCAAACCCAGAAGGCTCAAGGCTACGACAGAGAGAACATCGTCTAATTTTGATAGCTGACATACAAGGACGAATGTCTGGAAAATGTGAGAACAGGACTGCAACACAGTCACTGTGTTTCCATTCACACTGATCACATGAACTGAGGTCATTATCAGAGCGAGCAGAACACAGAGCTCGTTTACTCAGTAACATTGTATTCAGTAACATTAACGTCAACGCCAAACAGGGGCAGCAGACATGATTTATCGTGATTACACATTAAAAGTCTTGCAGAGTCAAGAATTTTCACTCAAGCGCTTGTCCTCATATTTCACACCACTGTGAGGGAGATAACTTCAGAGTTACTTCGAGTATCATTAACACGTCAGAAGTCTAGTGAGATAATTTAACTGTGAATGTTAAAAAAATATATAAATTTCATCTGTCAACAGTTTTAAACTGAATGTCACTAATGTGCTGTGCATTATTTTAAAAAATGAGGAAAAAAGTAAAAAAAGACAACAAGTCGTTATCAGGAAATAACAGCAAGCACTGCTGCTCTCTAACACTGTAACACTCAAGAGGAATATTTCAGTTTAAGTCCACATCAACCAGGTTGTGAGTGTAACCACAGAAACATAATCATAGCACTAGGATCCGTATAAAACTGCTCTTGCTAAAGGTACTGCCAAAATGTTTGTCAGATAAAGCATCATGCAATATCTGACCGCTCTGTTGACCCCAGACGGCCTGGTTTATGCTGCTGCATGAACTTTCCTGCAGCTGCTGAAGATTCAGGCCAAATCATTGAGACAAACTGCAAGCAGGAGTGCACATTCTTAAAATGCACGCTTAAAGAAACTGCAGAAAAATTCCACCTTACCCGGCAATCTTGTTGCGCAGAGGCTTGCTGGGGATGATGGCGATCTCCTCACACACCCTCTTGTTGGTGTGGAAGTCGCTGCCCAGACGGGTGTAGTATTTCTCGATGATGACCCTGGCGGCCTTCTTGACCGTCTTGGTCCTGACTCGCCCCTGAAGAGAAACCAAACAAGAGTCAAGTTTCCATACAAATGTACACAAAAAAATATTATAATACATATATCATAAAAAACTCTTAGAAATATAATAAAACATACCACTGACAACCAGGATAGTGTGGAGGAAAAATGAATGGGAAGTTATCAAGCTGATGTGCAATATATTGGAGTGCATGTTAGTGATCAAACTGTAAATGTCTTCAGCTGGTTAAAAGTTCACTGAGACCTCTGACTAATTAAATGTGAAAAAAAACACCAAATCTATGAATTTCCTCAGACCCTTCTGAACTCACTGCAACAACGACGATAGCTCCTGTAGGCCACAATTTTCACGGAACATTTTATCTTAACTGTATTAATTAGTAAAGTGTGATTAAAACGATTTTAGGACATTGATTTTTCACAGGATAATTCCAGTAACAACATCCTAAAATAGTTGTAATTATTAAGGCAGAAATTAACCATTTGTCCTGGACTACGTTAACTGATTTCCTCTGTAATTAACGCAACAAAGTGAGATTTAAAAGCAGGAAATAAGTTGATACGTGTGTGTCGGTAATATTCTGGCAGTGTTTTTAACCGTTTCGTGGCCAGTTCGCTAGAACAGCAACAATTAGCCTCCGTTCACACGTTTAACTCCATTTAAGATCGTCGAAATGCGGCTTTTACAAATCTTTGTGTTGTTTGTGTGCAGAGTGATGCTTGTAACCGCTTGGTGCGCAGACAGACCGTGAGGATTGAAAAGGATTAAGAGGGCTGGTGAAGTGAAATATTCTCTGTGTACCCACCATGTTGCCTCAGACCGGTGGAAGAGAGGCACCGGAAGTACATACAGGATAGTTATAGGTTACAACATCCGCTGTCACACAATTCCCTCGCGGCCAACACTGGCCACTAGCGACGGGAGGGGAGCAGTGCAGGGAAGAAAGGCCACAAATAAAACTTTTTATACACAATTCAGTGGTGGATAACGTCCTTAAATCTTTTATTTAAATAAAAGTAATGCCATAATGTAAAAATAACACCTTAAAAGCAAAAAAACCCTGCATTTGTTATTTTACTTCAGAAAATTTAAACAAGTTGCAATAAAATGTATTGACGCATTAAATGTGTTGTGTAGCTATTAATTGTATACTAAAGTTTACATTTATTTTTTTCAAAACACAAAATAATCTGACATGTAACATGTCATTTGTGTGGACCCCAGAAAGACTTACAACCACATGAGCAGAAGCTAATTGAATCTATAATCCACTAATTTAGTTAGTTACAACCCCCTCTGGAAATTATATTCACAATGTTATGCATAAATAAATGAGCTACAGACCACCCATCTCTCTACAAATTTCAAACTAAGAACGGTTTGAATTTAAATTTTGTCTGTGAAACGCATGACCACGGGACTAAGATTCCTTTGGGAAACTGGTTCTCCTGATTTTAGCGCATTCATTTTGATCCTAATATTTATTTTTACTTAAGTCAGCGGTTCTGGTCCCACACAAGGAGAATCAGTTGTTTCGTTTGCTTGAAAAGACAAGAGCGTGTAGATCTGATAAGAAAATCAAAAGAATCAGACTGATGTCCTGACAGTCACTGAACTGAAAAAGGAAGAGACTCTTTGTCATCCATGACAACAGCTGCTGTGGCCGTTTATGAACCTGAACATAAACTGGCTGGCTTCGTCATCTGTGAATATTTGCCATTTCGTTAAAGTCAGAAAGTCTAGCTGAAGCAACTGGTACAAAATCATCTCACAAGAGATTCCCACAAGGTGGAGAGATCTTTTATTTTACATAAAAAAGGGTGCAAACTGGAGTTTCCCTTTAGGTGTGGAGGGAATAAAAAGTGATTTCATAAGGATCATGTGTGAAACATTGTATTATATGAACCCAGGGAGGAAATAAAAAACAAAAAAAAACAGGCATCTCAGATAAAAAAGGAACATAACCTTTCTGTAAATTAAAAATATGAAACCATTAAAACAAGGAATGCGGGTCCTTCATTCCTGAAGCCCTTGACTAACTCGAATACATTTTTGAAGTGACATTCATATTTCAACACAATAATATTTATTTACAGTTTTAAGATTCCTCTTAATCATAGCTCTGAAAAAGGAAAACAATGAGGGGAGGATAAACTCTTGGAGCTGTACAATTTGATTTTCCACAGTCGGAGGGGAGAAAAAGAAAAATTAAAGAAATTAAAAGAATACATATATCTTATATGGAATCCCAACAGAAAGAACAAAGAGTATAATTGTGAGATCTGTACAATTTACAAATTTCAAATAATCACAATATTGCAGTAAATGTCACCCTAAACCTCTCCCTCAAAGAAAAATATACAGTAAATCCAAGACAATTCTACAGTACAGCAACAAGGAAAAAAGTGCCAGAGAACCCAAAAAAGACCTAAGCCATTCATTCACACTAACGGTCCTTTGCTTCGATTTACAGATTTGACACACAGGAATGGGAATTACACACAACCAAAGCCATAAAAAAAAAGTGAAGTATATCAGAAATCATGGGAACTGAAATGCAATGTGCTGTGAGAAGACATGAAAAAGTTATTTTACATGAGGACTGGAAGCCATAATGTCTCACTGACCCAACAGTATATGAGCCCTACAGGCGAGAAAATTCAATGGAGAGAGACCACTTGCTGTCATCTCCAGATAAGCCATGCAGATACAAACCACAGAGTACTCCTATATCGCTCTGTATGAGGCCCAGAGAGTAAAAAGTAAATACATCAGAGTAATATATCGGTATCTAATATATCAAGCTAACGACCCACAGTTTAAAGGAAGAAGCAGATGTTGCAAAGATGACCAGTCACAAATTCAACTCTGAAATCATAAACTTGGTTGATAAAATGGCGTTGGTTTCTTTTGAGTTACAACATAAAAGAAAGAAACCAACAGAAATGACTCACAAAACACTTTCTTTCCGACACTAACATCTCCGACAACACTTACTGGTTTCTGATTTCTCAATATGACTGGACACATCAAGGACACAAGGTGGAATACGATGGTCAATAAACATTCAACTTCATATTTTCCTGGCACAGGTAAAAGGCATGGGCAAGCAGTAGTCTAAGGAATGGCACTCTGGGAACTTGGGTGGGGAACATTGAAGGCTATATAGTCTGGATATCCATCTCACTACACAGAAATACTTCTCTCAGGGAGCTGAATGAAACAGCCAGGTGCCGCTGATGCTTTGTGGGGAGAATTGCAGGCAGCAGATGTCAAAGGTTTGGTGTTGCCGAAATACATTATGGTGAATGTTTCACAGAGACAAAAAAAAAAAAAAGTAATTTTAACCTCCAAACCAACATCTAACTGGACTTCTTCCATTTCAAAACAATGACCCCAAACCTCACCCACTCATTTACACCAGCTAGCACAGGACTGCACAGGACTCCACAGGTCGAGTCTGACACACTTCACCTGTCCAACACACTCAACTATGAGATCTCAAACTAATGAATACCTGTCATTCAAATAGCCCGTCTTCCCACCATTTCCCTCAAATCCTATGTGTGGAATTACTATGATAATGACCAAGAGAAAAACAAACAAAAAACAAAACAAAACAGAAAAAGTCCCGTAGATTTTCATATTCAAGTACTTTCATTAACATAATAACTTAGACCCCAGAGTAACTGACATGTCAGGGGTAAGAAGAAAGGAAAAGCTATACAGTGTAAATACACGCAACAAGCAGGTTTACATACTGATTCATTGAGATAGTTTGCAACATCTGCATTGTGTTTGTAAAGATGATGGAGCAGGTCCACAAAATGCCAAATCCAACACTCCACTGAGAGTTGATTCATCTAGGACTTGCATGTGTGTGCGAGTGTGTGTGTGCGTGCAGTGAGGAAAAGGACGGGAACGTCATCATGGCACAAAAAAGGAGTGGATGGGAATATATATATAAAAAAAGAAAATACATTTAAAGAGTATTCCCTGCACCCTATAGGGAAGGCCTAGCACATGAGGCAGCTACAATTAAAGTAATAAGCACGTTTAAAGTACAGTATTAAGAAGGCAGGGTCTTGTCAGGGAAAGCCGGGTTCAACAAATGTAGTGCAGTCATGGTCTCAAGCTTTATTTGTTACCCTCTTTCCCCGTAAAACCATGGCTATTTGGAATGGAAAAAAAACAAAATAAAAATTGCATTAAAACAAATTCACATTAGCAAGATACAAAATAAAAATAAAACACCTATGTACGGTAATTCACTCCGTTAGGATCGGCAAGGTGACATATCGAGGATATTGTTTCAAGGCAGTCCTCCATGACACTAAATAAAAATAAAAATTGTATGGACACGTTCACTTATCTGCCCTCACTTGCGCTGACATTGAAGGGTTTCTCTCTCTGCATTGAGGACCGGGGGTTCAACAGAGTCATCCAAACATAAAAACGTCACTTTGCAGCACAGGGGGTCTTCAGACAAGACACGCATGGAGGCTTCAACACCATTACAGATACCACTCGCTCTCTCGGGAATACATCTTCAGTGTTACAAGGGAAGTCATTAACTGCGTTGATACTAGCTGGGAACAGCCTGCAACTTTGGCCTTTATTATACAGGTGACCCTAAAAGAAGTGCCGCAGATCTCACAACGATCCTGCTGCCATCTTGTTTCTCCAACTGGTGATGCGACGTGTTGGTGGACAGGTCAGTCGGGCAGGTTGGGGTTAAGGCATTGGACAGTAGCGTCGAGAGGCTGTGATTCAATCGCCAAAGCACATCACGCCAGTTTCTCTCGTCACTCCAAAGCAACATCCCCCAGTGTCTACTGGTGGAGAGTTCATTGTTTACCATTACATTATTAAGATCAAGAACATTCAAGACCCTCCCATCCCTAATCCACTTTGTTTTGGTCTGACCTTTTTCTTTTTTTAAACATTGGTCATATAACTGCAATTTCCTTCCCATGCGCATGACAGATTATATAAAATGCTCCAAAGTCATTTATTTTCTGTCCATACATTCAGTGTGTATGTTTTAGAATTAGTAAGAAATCTGGTGGCAACCAAGAGATAAATAGCATAAATAGCATTTGTTTCCCCCCCATTCCCATCTGTAAGTGTTAGGTTGCTGCTCATCATCACAAAGCCAGGAGGAGCAAAACTGCATGAGAGTCAAAAAAAGACTGTAGTGTGTTTTGACAGCGGCATGGTTAAAGGAGTGCTATAACCAAGCAGCACGAGCAGAAATCATCCCCAGAGAACACAGTGCAGGAGGCATCTCTGGTCTTCTGTTCTCTCAGGCCCAGGTCCCAGTGCCATGGTTGACCTCTTTGGAGGGAAGAAAGTGCAGAGGCCAAAAGGCAGATTGATGCTCTGTGCCTGTATGTGAACTTGGCTCCTTGTGTGTTCAGGTTTACATTCACGTCCCACGTCAGGAAAGACCAAAAGAGCTTTGTGTCAAAAACGGGTGAGCAAACTAATGAGGGGCAAACCACTTTGGACTGGGACTTGACAGAGAGGAAATGAAAACTTATGATTTTGAGAGTCAAACAAATCATAGTATGCAAGAGGTTGAAGGTGGTAAGATTCCACAGGAAGATCCGTCTCTTCCTTTGCAATACCACAGAAAAGAAACCGGAGCAAAAAAGTATGCCACAAAATAAAAATGCTGGGTGTCTTGGGAAAAAAAACAAAAACAAGATTATCCTCTGCAAAATTCCAACAAAGAGGTTCCCTGTTTGGCCTGCAACACATTCCCACGCATCTTGGAGGAGGAAGAAGAAAAAACAAAAATAAAGGACTCCCATCAAAAGACATACGTGTCTTGTACATCTCAAACCATTTTTAACTGGTCCCTCCAGAGAACGATTCAATCAAGATCTTTCAGTTGTCTCCCCCTTTTATTCTCAATGGGACCTTATTGATTCTGAAATCACAATCAACTGAGCCGGACACTTGAAGCGTTTCAGGCCGGTGGTGGATGATCATTTGTGCCTTGGCGTGTTCTTCTTCCGTTTTCGCTTGAAGAAACAGCAGCACCTGCAGGCAGAGGCAGACATTAAACCCATATGAAGATGAGCGAGGCTTCAGATGAAGCACAAGAAAGAACAACACGAGCGGACTGCTTAAATCTGCATGTTACATATCACAAGAGCTTAATTTGAGTCTTCAAAATCTGGATAGATACATGTTTTTGGGATCATAATAGTGAGAACTGCAGCAAAAAGGATTGATTAGAAAAACATCAGCATCAAAGACAAGATGGATGCACTGCCATCCACTGAGTGTTTGCATGCATATTCACCGCCCACTATTTAAAAAAATAAAAAGACACAGAAAAATGGCAGAAGGGACCCTCAACCAATAACTGCTGCAGTGACTCTGAAGGCAACAGTTTCCTGTGCAAAAACAAACTGAAGCAGTGCACACAAAGAGCACAAGACATGGTGAGCCTGAATGGTCGATAAGAACATACAAAGACAAGAAGCTGTGGCTCCAGACATAGGACAGTGACTGGGTACTCTTAGATTAATTCATTAATAACAAATAATGGTGCACCATGCAACAAGAGTTTAAAAGACCTATAAGCTTAAGCCAAAAGTGCTTCCAAAAAGGAGTTATATCTCGTTTCTTACAAATATTACACAACCAAGATGATTTAGTTAACTTATATCAAAGCACTTCTTGTTTATTCTTTCTGCCCTGATGTAACATCTGCTCAAGTTTTAAGTTAGTATGACTGCTCATACGGCAGCACAGCCAACTGTATTCTTTACTCGTCTGTCACTTAACATCAGGCGGTGGAGAAGGAACAGGCAGAAAAGGGCAGAGACTTGATAGTACACATAGTAGACAGTGTTCTCAGGGTTATATGGTACTACTATACCAGTGAGAGTCTAGTTTAAATTTGTAAATAACTCCACTGGGCCCAGCCTAGGCTGGTCCACTCCCTGTCCCATGAGTCTGATGTGGACTAGCAGAGAGGGACTCACCACAGGTTGAGCATTTTCACGCAGCTACAGAAGAGAGAGGAAAGAGTGTAAAGAGAAAAGTAAGAAAGATTAATACAGCAAGACCAAGATGATGGGGACTGGGCACATGCCACACAAACATGCCCATAAACACACCAACAGGACACCGGTGGACAAAGAGGGAGCGCTCGAGAGGTTAAGGGAGAAAATATTACAGAAAATGTTACAGAACATCTACTTGGCAGCTACTTCTTCCAAGAGCACATTGAAGCTGGAAGTTGGGTTAAATATTTCTCCCAGAATTCCCGGCTACGAGGATGTTACAGTATCAAAATGCGCTGTGTAACGTACACTATGTTTGCAATAAGTGCATTTAACACTTTTTTACAAATTACACTCTGCTCCCTTCAAAAAAAAAAACAAACTACTCATATGATTCAATTGTCTAGTTTTAGTTTATTTTCTAATATTTCTGAATGTCAGACAGTGAATTCCTGTCTCCAGCTTGATAAAGACATGAAAAGAAATGCACAATTGGGTTGATCCAACAATTTGTAAAAAACAATCACTTATTTTCCTTTTCAAGTTCTAAGTAGCAAGTAACTAGTTTTTAACCACTGATTTACTAAATATGGTTGTGCCATTACAACTTATGAAGAATGTCTTTGCCTCAATGTCAGTTTCTATGAAACATCTGTAGTGCTTTCAAATCAAAAGCAAGAGGAAGTCACTGTAGCTTCACAAACCGTAACAAAACGGCCACAAATAACAGATTTCAGAGGCCGAGGTATATAATAAATGTAACCGTCGAACCTTTGTAAATTAATGCATGACTTTGTTTTTATATACACATATATGGAGAAATGTGTGTTTAAGAGTAAGTAGTTCTAACTAGTAATTATTGGGAAATATTTGAATATGCTGACCTAACCGAAGCTGTTAAGTCATTTAGTTATTAGTATAATGGTTTATAATTTAAGGTATATTGAATTATTTTTGTGAAATGTCATATAAATTCTCCCAGTTTCCAAAGTGCCAGATATGTTGACCATATTTCATATCATCTCTTCATCTTTTTAATCTAAGCGGGTAATATGTTAGCAAGCTAACGTTACATTTGGTCAGTTAGCTACGTAACAGTTGCACCGTAAATATTAAATGTAAGAAAACAACTGTGTTATAAGTAGGTTAAGATTAAATTTGGGAGCTATAAAAGCAAAGCTCATTGAGGCAAATTCTGATTTGTGATAAAACAGACTCTCCCCCCCCCCAAAAAAAGGAGTTGGTGCAAGCAGCTGCAGGACTTTATTGTACTATCCCTGAGAAAGTGTAATTTGTTAAACGTATTTGAATGCTGTCAATAACCAAAAAAAAAAAAAAGTGTGTTACTGTTGCAACAGTTATAAATCAACTGGAAGATCCAAAATCAGAGTAAGTTTCACAGGCTGAAAATAATTTGTTCCACTGTCAGAATTAAATTTCAGCCCATGAACATAAATAAAAAAGATAAAAAGAGCCTAATATACGGTTATAATACACCATGGGAACATGATATTTCCTCAAAAAAATTATTCAATTGCGTCAGATGTATGATTTAGCATTCAGTACTTCAGGTTCTTATATCAAACATCAAATTGTTTGACGAGATATCAAAAAGACTGGCAGTACACACACCAATCATCATATCAAACAATTGAGACAACAGGAGGCAGCCTGTCATCACGGCACAAATAGAAACGAGCGCAGATTAAAGTAAATGTACCTCTGGGAGATTCAGGAGACTTACAAGAAGGGAATCCGTTTTTACAGGGACTTTAATGATCTCTGGTGGGAAAGTTGGTAAATCCCTGCAATATGTACAAAAACTAAGAGCTGGACGGAAGCTAAGTACATTGATGATTTATGTCAAGATATGTTGAAATATCAACACAACCATTTATTACAATGCTACAGGATGATATATAATGTCTACATTAGGAAAATTGAGTCAATTATGAATTATTGATATTTTATTCCCCCTCCTTTCAAATAGTCAGCTGGCTCGATGAGGACTGCTGACATTGCCTGCTCAAAGGACCACCTATACAGCACTGACTTTCAATTAAAAAAAAATAAATCAGCAAAGTTGTTTTGCGGAAACCTTTTAATGGAGCACACAATATAACGCTAACATTAGAAGTAAAGAAATGTTCCACTATTTTAATTCTTTATGTACCAATTTTGGCATTTTTCTAAACCCAGTATTTACCGAGAGACAAGTAATTTACCTGCTCAAAGTTAAGTACAAGTATTCTTTCAGATGTAGTCCCACCAGTGATGCAAACCCGCTACACGGCCACAACCCCAACTACACCCATTTAGCTAACATTTTCATCAAACAGCATTTTTCAACTGGCCTGTTATAGCCCATCTTAGCTGCTCCATAACCATAAATGTTTCCACGGTAGCCTCAGAATAACTGCGCTGACCTGCGCCATTGTGGTCCTGCTCGGGGTCTGAGGGCCTCCTCCCTCAATCAAAGCCAAGTCTTAGAATAAAGTGAACGGCTCAACAGAAAGTGCGGTTGTGCTAGCGACTAGAGACAAAGTGACTATTTTAAAAGTCTTGACATTTGTAGCTTCTTTTGTTTTTGTCTCTGAACCACATGACATTCAGTCAACAGTGCAGTTTTAATTTTCCATGTTTACATGAGTTGTATAGGTTGAAAATAGCCAAACTAAATTAAACTACCAGGTAATAATCTGAACGAAACCAATGCTAACAGCCGTTTCAGGGGAGAGATAGAAGTGACTATCATACACGATGACATCATGTGCATAATCTTTATACATGTGACTAAGATACCACATGGACAATCTGGAGTGATTTCAACTGGCTGCTGCTGTAATACACTGACAGAATCTGCACCGCGTTGATCGTTACTGGTACTGAAAGACACGATCAGGTTGATCAACAGTGAAGTATTTCTTTAAGATGGCTGGTAGAAACTGAAGCTTATGTTGGTCGCCGACTGGTCAGGCTACATTTATGAGAAGTCGTATTAGCTCCCATTGAAGTTAATCTACATTGGCTTTCTTTCTTTAAAAAAAGAAAGAAAAAAAAGAACACTGAATTGAGAGAACAGCATAAAGACAGGGAGCAGTAAAGATCAAAAAGCCCACACAGTCAGACAGAAGATAAGAGGCAGGAGCAGGATGACAGCTGGGGGTGGGGGCTGTCACAATTCCACAGCATAGCAAAAAGAGACAGAAAGCGGTAGAGCAGAAGAGCGGGAAAGAGAGGAAGCAACAGATGGACACAGAGGAGTGGTGTGGCGGGTGTGTGACACATACTTGGCCTCGTCGACCACTTCCACCTCTGCCTGAGCTGTAATCGGAGCATTGGAATGAGCTGCCAGTGGATCGTCTGCATTCAGCTCCCCGTTGGTCGAGCTGACCACCTGTGTGGCACAGAAGGGTGTTACTTCAAAAGCAGTTGCAACATTGGCAAGAATCAATGTGAAAACAGGTCCTGGTGTGATGCACAGCTTCTCTGGTTAACAACGTTACCAATTCACTTTTTTATTGGCTCCTCTGTGGAAACATGCCTCACAGCAGCAAAGAACACCATCAATAACACAAGAAGGACATTACAGTAATGTGTTGTATTAACATATTAAAAATACCACATGATACTTTTTCTTGTTGGCGTTTTATCCAAAGCCACTCTGATTGTTATCAGTATGTATTGATGTACAGTATGTCTGGGTGTCTCTGTCTGCTGTCGCAGTGGTTTAAAACAAATTTGAAAACTCAAATAGTTCCAAATGGCAACAAAAGATGGGTGGTGTTTAAGGACCGTAAACATTCAGTAAACTGCAAAACCTTTATCTTCACCCTTTAAATAAAATAATACATGTATCAACATGAATCAAAATAATTGCTATAACTTCATGGCTTTTGAAATTCCCTTCCAACCAGACAGCAAACAAAACAAAAAAACATGGCCTGCCAACAGACAAATATAAAATTGCAATATGCAAAGAAAAGCTATTAATGGTTGTCCCATTAACCTGTAGAAGAAATGGCATACAATTATTGTAAAAATGTGTGTTTTGTGTGCATAGGTGTATACGGTGTACGCCTTTGTTATTCTCAGCCAACCTAACACCACTGAGTTCCATTCATGTTGAAACAGTGTAGAAGAATCTCGTGGAGGTGAAGATGCTAGACACAGGAAACGCACTATTGTTGAAATGACTTTTTATTAAAATTACTGCACCCACCATAACCCATTCGCTTGTGTTACATCAAAACTGCTGGAGGTAGTGGAGCTACTATAAACATGCTTACTCTGGAATAGATGCTAATATTTATAAGCACTGGCCCCACAGGTCACCATGCCCCTAAATGTGGTGGACAAAGTACATTGTTGGTGGCCCAAATGTAAAGTTATGCAAAAACAACACAGCAAAGGGAATTTAACTTAACTTAAGACAGTCTTCCTCAACTGTGACACTTCAATAAAGGAAGACATTAACAGACAGACAGACAGACAGACAGACAGACAGACAGACAGACAGACAGACAGACAGACAGACAGAC
>JAVQJF010097003.1:0-12744 GCA_036023855.1 Gadopsis marmoratus | reverse complement strand
TACACACACACTCTCTCACACACACACACACACACACACACACACACACACACACACACACACACACACACACACACACACACTCTCTCTCTCTCTCTCGCTCTCGCTCTCGCTCTCTCTCGCTCTCGCTCTCACACACACATTAATAGGACGGTTTCTCTCTTTTTTTCTATTGAGGTGAAAAACAGACTTCTATTATTCTTAATTATCATAATCATCGTAATTAATCATCTTCGTCATCTTCGTCATAGCAGTAGTGTGTGTGTGTGTGTGTCCTCAGTCTGTTTATACACACTATTAACAGGATGACACGCAGAGAGTTCAGCTCTGATTGGCTGACGGGTCTTTTCACCTCTTCTCTTCCAGGAGGCTGTCATTTTTTTAAATTGTCTTGTTGCTAGGCAACCGCAGCTTCATAGGATCCCAGTGTGTTGGTGATGATGATGAGGTCATGTGGTCTCCCTCCCACTGACCCACAGGAAACAGTTTGTGATGTCATCAGAGTGCGATCGGTTGCTCGGGGCAGTAAACTGGAGGCCGACCTGACGCCGTCGTCTGATTGGACGAGGCGAGGACGGAGGTGTGTTTTGGCTGAATGTTGAAGCACCAGGAAGGAGGGAGGAGCCTAACAGTACCTGCTGCTGGGTGTGTTTCATACTGGCAGGTGGTGTTAGGGACCCGTTCTGAATGTGGAGTCTAAGGGACGGCGATGTCTGTCCAACCTGAGGGTCGGGACCCCTCCAAGGGGTCGCGAGATAAATCTGAGGGTCGATGAACAGGATAAAGAAACTTGTTCTGCTGCAGGAAGTTCAATTATTTTGTCGGATTAGTTTCACCCCTAAAGATCTGATCAGAGGGAATATTCTCTGTTTGTAGAAATGATTCGTTGATTAATCCATGAAATTTATTAAGATAATAATTTCATAAATTATTAATCAATGACTCAATAAAATAATCAGCAGTTTAACTGATAATGTAGAAGAATTCTACATTTGAAGTGTTTTACTTTCATTTGCTAATTGAATATATTTTAGATTTGGATTGTTTTTAGACCTCATCTTGTTGTGGACATTCTTCACTATTTTCTGACATTTTGTGGAATAAACTATTAATCAATAATTAAACTAATCTTTAGTTGGAGCCCTAACGGCTTCATTTAAAAGCACCACCTGCTAAAAATGTTGGTAACCCTCTGCTTAGCTTTCCATTTTTAGTTTCACTAACTCATCTGTTCATATTGTGGCTGCAGTGATGGCTGCAGCCTGCAGGGGGCAGCAGAGGACACTCCTCACAGTGTTGAGTAAGTGTCATGCTTCATTTCTCTGTGACTCTGTAACTAATTTTCAGTTTTAAGTCACCAATAAGCATTCAATCAAACGAATGCTGCAGATGATGCTTTGATTATTGATTAATCTTTTAAGTAATTTCACGAGCAAAGATGCCCGACACTTCCTGGTTGTAACATCTCAGTTGCTGCCTTTGTGACGATAAAGTGAATCTCTTTGGTTGCTGTCGGATCAGTTCATCAGGAACAGGTTCAGTAATCGATAACGGCAGGATTGGTTAGTTGCAGTCTTTGTACGTTTCCTGTCGATGAGTCCAGAAGGTGTTATTTTGGGTTGTGTTGGACGCCTCGCCGTCGCCACATAAGGCTCCGCCTCTCTCAGAGCAAACCAACATAAAGGGATTTCCCAGCATGCCTCTGGGCCTGTACGCCCGCAGTAGGTCCGTGTGTGTGTCAGTGTGTGTTGAGCACGCTGCGTGGGACCCAGCCCTCGGCGGCCGGCGAGTCGCTGTTGGCCGGCCGGTAGACCAGACTCTGACCCTGCTGGTTGGACGCCAGAATCTGAACCTTCTCCCCCCGAAACACAGAGATCTCGTCCTCACGCACCGCCACGAAGTCCTGCAGCACCAGAACCAGCTCCTGAGGGGTCACAGGTCACATCAAGAAACACATCAAGAAGCTTCTGCAGGTATAAAATAAAGATGGGGAGGTCCGAACCTGGTCGTCCTGCTCGATGTCAGGCTGAGGCTGAGGGGCGTGGCCGTTGGGCGTGGGCGGGGCTGATGGCGGTCGCCCTGACGACAGAGGGCGGGTCATAGAGATCCCGCCCTCCTTCTTCTGGTACTCGATGGGAGACTGAAGAGCTGTGAACGCAGAAAAAGTCCAGACAGGCTCAGATTAGATTCAGATGACTCAGCAAGATGATACAAGGAAGATTCAGGAAGACCTTGAGACAATTCAAGGACGTTTTCAAGGGAGCTCTGAGAATGTACTCACCTGACAGGAAGTTGTCTTGGGCGTCCAGCAGGGTGGCGATGGTCTCCACCCAGGTCATCTTGATGCTGGCGGAGGACGCCTGCAGCGTGAAGCGCTCCGCCGAGCCACGAGACCACAAGACGAATTTACAGGGATCGCCGTCCACGCTGTCCTGCATCGCCAGGTAACTCACCTGCTCACACACAAACAACACCATTATTCCCGGCGCAAACCCGTCTCACGCAGGTCCATGTCTTGAACCAGGCTCACCTTGATGCTGTTCTTGAACTGGTATCCCGGGTTGTTGGAGCCTTTGCGCAGCAGTTCGCTGAAAATGATGATCTGCTCAAACAGGAAAACTCTGCGCTCTTTGCTGCGAGACAGAACTCCTCCGTCCTGCTCCCAAACACAGAAGGTCTCCTGCTGCAGCAGCTTCCCCTGAGACGTCAGCTTCCCCTGAACAGGTGAGGACAGACAGACAGGCGGGACACTGTCACGCTTCATCTTGTCTGTCTCTTTTCTGTCTTTTCATAAAAGCACTGCTGTTTTAAAGCTGCATTATTAGTTTTTTAGCCACTAGGGGGCAGCAGAACCCCAGAAGCTGAAAACTCCAAATTAAGCATAAAACACTTTGAACTTTTTAACGATGCTGTGGCTAACATGCTAGCAAATGTAGCATGGAATGTTAAACAACACACAGTGTAGCTCTGACCACAGGCAGACAGACAGACAGACAGACAGGTGTACCTCGTATCCCTGCAGGCGTCCCAGGTTCATCATGTCGTTGCAGCGTTTCGGCACCAAAGACATCAGCTCTACCGCTTTCTGCACACACACATACACACACACACACGGCCCATAAATCATTTAACTTCATCATCACCATGGCAACAGCAGCGTCTCCTACTCTAACGTTTTGGAGTGTGTGAAGGTGGTGCGTTCGGGCTCGAACACGTTCCTCTTTAAATGTTTCAAACTGAAGCAGCCGATTGGCTGCAACCTGACAGCTAACAGCCAATCACAGCGCTCACCTCGATCTCCTCGCAGTCCAGTCCTGCTTTGGACGTGTACTTGAGAAAATCCTGGTGGAATAAAGACGATGAAGATGTTGAAAATGAATTACAGCATTAATGAGTTGAGCTGAAGGTCAGAAGATCCTCACAGACCTTCAGCAGCAGCTGGTACTTTGTGATCCTCTGGATGGGTTTGATGAGGTAATCACTGATCGACATCCTGCAGCTGATCTCATGCTGGATCTCCTGCAGACAGACAGACAGACAGACAGACAGACAGACAGACAGACAGACAGACAGGCAGACAGACAGGGTCAGTTTCTAGCTGTCTGTTGTACTGAACTGATCAGTTCTCCTGCTGTTCCTTCAAAACCAAACTCCATTCAAAGAACGTCTCCTCTGTTCACGGTTCTTCTTGTTGTATTTAAGCAGGATGGTTCGATCAGATGGAACTCGATCAGCAGAAATTGAATCAGCAACTGATTTGATAAAAGATGAATCATTATTGTCGTTAATCGCAGCCTCTCCGTCTTTGTAAATCAAATATATATTTAGGTGTTGAGGCATTTGAAGATGTCACCTTATCTGTAATTAAAATGGGCATATTTCACTATTTTGTAACATTATATGGAAAAAACAACTAATCGATAATGATCGTAATCACCAACACAGAATCAACCGGTCCTGTCTGACTTCCTGTCTGTGGCTCTCAGTCCCGTCTGACTTCCTGTCTGTGGCTCTCAGCTCACAAATATATAGTTTATTTCCTAAAAGTGCTGCTCGCTGTGGTTTTTATCAAACCAACAGGAGGAAACAGTCTGTGTGTGTGTCATCAGAAACAGGAAGTGGTGTGTTACCTCAAAGAAGGTCTCGTACTCGATGACGATGACCTCTGACCTGGGCTTGTTCTGGCAGTACACCACGTACATGTGGAGCCGCCGCTCCTGCAGCACCAACACACACATGTGATTTAAACTGTGAGCAGCTGCTGTCGCTGCGGCAACAAGCGCTTTGTGATCAGACTCACGTGTCTGATGAAGAGGTCGGCCAGCAGGTCGTGGTTCTGGACGCAGCGGTCCAACTCCACCAGGAAGAAGCTGAAAGACAACGCACACGCAGTGAGTGTGAGGGAGTGTGTGAGCAGGAAGACAGGAACCTGTGTGTTCGTGAGCGTGTGACGGACTCGCGGTGCCAGTCGTAGATCTGCTGGATGTTGCCGAAGACGATCTTGTCTTTTCCTCTCATGTCGTCCGGAATCCCTCGGACCTCCAGCCTGGACATGAAGCCCTGACAGACAGACGGACACTTTACACGCCTGTTGCATCTCATTTAATCGTCAACATTCATTCAGGTTCTGAAGGTTCACCTCCGCGATCACAGCCAGGTCCTTCACGTAGTCCTTCTCTGATTGGATCATCTCGTTGACCACGAACCTGCACACACGAAGACGCAACGTTCCCGTGAGCTCTTTAACGTTGTCACAGATGGTCACATGTTACTGAGTGTGTGTGTGTCTCACATGCGTCCTCTCAGCGCTTTATTTCGCTGTTCGGTGTCCGACTCGTTGGAGCCCTGATCTGAGTCCAGAGCCTGAAGACAGAGAGAACAGACCTGACAAAATTACCAAAATAAAATACCTGCAGGAGCCTGGAATATTTAGCGAGTGTGAGTTTGAACTCCAGCGTGCAGCTAACGTAGCTACATGCTAACGTCGTAAATATGACGTTTAGATGAAGTGAACTGGAGCGTCACGTGCACAGATGGTCGTCCATGAACGACGCTCTCACACCACGGAAACACAGAGGATCAAACTTCCTGTTTAACAGGAAGTGTCCTTCCCGGTTACCTCGGGGTTGTTGGGGTCTTTGATGATCTGCATGGGAGGTGGGAGGAGGGTGTGGCTTTCCTCCTCTGGCTCCTCCTCCCCTCCACTCTGCCCCGCCTCCTCCTTCCTCACCTTCTGCAGGAACAAACAGAAACCACTCCTTTATCTGTTTTGTCACTTCCTGTGTGTGTGTGTGCGTGTGTGTGTGTGCGTGTGTGTGTGTGTGTGTGTGTGTGTGTGTGTGTGTGTGCGCGTGTGTGTGTACCGTCTGTGCGTTGCCGGTGAGGGGTGTGGTCTGTTCCGGCCTGTTGTCCCGCCTCCTGGTTCTGATTGGCGGTTTCTTCTGTCCGTCAGCCTTCCCTTGACTCAGCCTCCGAACAGGACTCGTCAGCCAGCGCTGCAACAAACACAGTTGCTCTGATACTTTAAATACTTACTTGTACTATAGTTTTTCCCTTTTCTGCCACTCTATACTCCACAGTGTTTATACTCCACAGTACTACAAGAGGACGACCAGCCGTTACCTTCAGGGTGTTTCCAGTTCCAGAGACGGTGCGTTTCGGCCCCGGTGAGCCGATGGCGCCCCCTGGAGCCCCGCCCACTCCATACACTGTGGGGGAGGTGGCACCTGAGAGAGGGGGGGAGGACAAGGAGGCGTCAGCAGGGTCATGATGAGTTCACTGCACATCAGCATGGTAAGTAAACTGTGGTTACTGTCTCACTCTGGCTGGCTGTCTGGAGCCCCGGAGCTTCAGAGCCGCAGACACTCGAGTCTGCAGACACAAACAAACAGAAGGTCAGGTGTGACCTCACCGGAGACACGCCCCCATGTTTACACCTGAGCGAGGCAGCAGGAAGTCCGTCACATCACACTCAGCTGGGCTGACGGCTGCTGCAGGTTCGTGTTTATCTGTTGGTTTTTTCTTCGCAGAACTTTATTAACAAGCAACAACGATGAGGTGACGACAGCAAACAGAAGCTGCTGAAGGTCATTTATGAGGAAAACGCAAGTTAGAAATATAAACAATAAGATGTGTTGCACACAGCTGATGGTAACAGAAAGTAAGTTACTGCAACCTGCTTACTGAAGTACCATTTTCAGGTACTTGTACTTAAGTACATCCAGTTTATGTTACTTAATCTGTCTACATTTATTTACCTGCTGTAGTGACTTTTATTCTACTCAAAGTGTCTGATCAGTGTTTTAAATATGACGCGATAGATTAGAGGCCCCGACTAGACCAATCAGGTTCACGTGAGGTCATCATGTCCTTTATAATATAAATAAATAAAGTTATAAGGTGCCCCGCAACAACCAACAAACCTGTTGGACCTTGAAGGCACCATCATTTAATACTTATGTAGTTTTACTCAAATATGCTTGAGTCAAGGATCTGAGTACTGAAACAGACAGACAGACAGACAGACAGGTCTTCCTGTCATCTTCTTTCAGGTCAGAGGACACACACACACACACACACACACACACACACACAGACTCAGTGTGTGAAGCTCCTACAGAGATAAAGAAACCTGCACTTCCTGTTCAACAAACTAACGTTGTTAGACAGACAGACAGACAGACACCTTGTTCTGTCACTCATTAACCAACACACACTCGGTTCCTGTCTAACATTCGCTCTTCGTCTCTCTTTCACATCCAGACCCACCTCGCTCGTCCGCTCTCTTTCTCACTATCCATCCCCAAACAGCAGAACAATCCCAGCATGCACCTCTGCTGCTCCGCATGCTTCCACATCAGATCAAATACAACAGTGACGTTCTGTCGTCGGCGCTGAATGAAACTACAGTCAGAGGGCGGGGCGTGGTTAGAGTGAGGGGGTGTGGCTAACAGGTTCCTGCGTCACAAGATTCTTTAAAATTAAAAACTGAAGAAAAGTAAGTAAACTAAAAAAATTTGGTTTAAATAAGAAAATGATCAATTATAAAATTTAATAAATGAATAAATTAAAATACATAAAAATCACACAAATTAAATATAAAAAACTAAAACAAGTGTGATTAAAATAAAATATAAAAACAATGACAGAAATGTTCCAACATACCAATTAAGTTTGAATAAAATACAATATGACAAAAGATAAAATAGGAAAATCTAATAATTGACAGTTTGAATAAAATGAAACATGAAGGAAAATAATGCAAAACTCTAATAAATAAAACTGATTCAGTAATTTAAAGATAATTAATTTGGAAACAATATGAAGTTAAATAAAATAAACTCCTTTATTTTTAAACTGCAGCTCTCACACATACACACACTCTCACACACAGTCAGGATGTTAAACTGCAGATTCCTGTTGAGACTGAAACTCCTTCAGGTCAATGTTTAACCTGAAACTGTCTCACCTCTGGACTGTGTGAGAGTGTGTGTGTTCTTGCTAAACCAGATTACAAATTTAGAAGGGGGGGGGGGGGTTCACTCTTTCAACACTGAATCACCAAAACAGCACAAACACTTAAATCTGTTAGTCTGGCACCAACATGATGAGGCTTTAGCGCCGCCACCTGGTGCAGAGTGTGGTTGCTTGTTATTTATTAAAATAATTGCAAATAGAAATGACCCCAGTAAAAGTAAAGTGCAGGAAAGCTGTTTCCTGTGAGGACAGGTGTAACCATGACGACTTTAAGTCAGTAAATAAGCTGTCAACATGGCCGCCATGTGAAAGGGTTATTCCAGACCTGCAGCATGAAGACGAAGCTGCAGGGCTTTACTACAACTCCACAAACATTAAATATTAAATATTTAGACAGGATGTGGGACTGTTCAGTACGTGTACGCCGCCATGCGTACTGAGCACGGCCTCTGTTTAAACAGGAAGTGACATAGGGCAAACATGGGAAGTGCTGCAGCAGCGGTAGATAGTGGAATTAGTGAAAAGGGAAACAGAAATAAACTCTATATGTTGATACATGTCTGTCAGTCACGCTCTGATTGGTTCAGCTCCGCTCAGCTGAGCTCAGCCGTAATCTGCCACGTAGCATTAGCTAACGAGCTAGCGACATTTAGCTCAACTGTCACTTTTAAATGACATGTTGGAGGTTCATGTTGCATGATGACGTGGTGAGGAGGTGATGTGGTGACATGGTGACGTGGTGACATGGTGAGGAGGTGACATGGTGAGGAGGTGACGTGGTGACATGGTGACGTGGTGACATGGTGACATGGTGATGTGGTGACATGGTGAGGAGGTGACGTGGTGACGTGGTGACATGGTGACATGGTGAGGAGGTGACGTGGTGACATGGTGACATGCTAGGTGACATGGTGACATGGTGACATGCTGACATGCTGAGGAGATGACATGGTGGTGAGGAGGTGACGTGGTAGGGCTGGTAGTGTTGGAGATGGTTTGACACTTTTACATATATGATACCAGTTTTTAGTCCGATACTTAAACTATATTGAAGATGTTGGTCAATATAAAGTTGTTTTTGTACAAGAACCTTTTTATTTCACTGGTCGAGTCAAAAACAAGTCAAAGTCCTGAAATGTTGAATGTTATTTAAACACCTTTGCATGGATCAGACAGCAGGAAGTGCAGAGTGTGAGGGTGGAGCTTTCACTACCTGGTTCCTACATTCATTAAAGCAGGCGTCCTGCTGCTGACACACGCTAACAATGTAAACACAGTAAAGCTGAGACAGGAAGTTACCGGTACTCACCCCTCCCAGCGCTCAGAGCGGAGGACGAGTTGGAGCTGTTGGAGGACGAGGTGGTGGTGGTGGAGGAGGAGTTGCCGGAGGAGGAGGTGGTGGTGTACGTGGAAGAGGTGCTGGAGGAGGTGGTGGAAGCCGGGACGAGCCCCTCCATGTCGGCTGCACTGTGGGAGTGCGACAGGCAGAGGGCGCTCATCGGAAGCAAACCCTCCTGCAGGGGAGCACAAAGCTGATGTCAGAGGAAGCATCCACCAGGTGAGGACCGATGGACAGGTGCAGGAAAACAGCTGTTTACTACCTGCTGGGGCGTTTGATCTGTCGTTCTGACCAGACACCACCCGGGCCGGTCGGCTGAACGCTCCACCAGCTCCACAGTCTGACCACAGCGCACGCTGAGCTCTCCTGGTGTCCCGGAGGAGAAATCCAACAACACCACCACTAACTCACATCCTCCTGACAGCTGGACAGACAGACAGAGAGGTGAGACAGGTGAGACATTCTAACAGATGGCGACACATTTTGACCTGATGATGGCGCTACTCATCACATCTACCAAACGTTGATGGGATCTGTCAGTCTGGACCAACCAACAGCCTATAAACCAAAACCTTTACGCGATCAATGATCCGTCCTGTCCAGGGTCCAACAGGAGACCAGCGACCCTGAACGCTGTGTCCTTTCAGGACGTCAGCGAGGACGAATAACCACGACGTGACTGACAAAGACCCAAAGCCTGAAACCTACAGACACCATCCTAATATACGTCCTCCGGCCGTCCAATCACAGCAGGGCGCACTGACCTCTGATTAGAAAAAACATCATGTGATCATGCGGACAATGAGACTGGATCGCCATGGTTACCAGTGACTCTGTGTGTTGATCGTTAACTCGAGCACATGGGCTGCAGCACACACACACACACACAGACACGCTCAGAGGCTCTGTGGGGACTCGGGTGTTCCCACAGATGACATCAGTCCTGCAGCCGCCAGCTTCACACCTTAGTACATGTACTTCTACTACACTACATTTGCTGGAAGAAGTACTCAGATCCTTTAATTAAAAGCAGCAAAAGTAGAAATACCATCTAAAAAGTAAAACTCCTGAATTAAAAATGTTACTTAAGTAAAAGTACAGAAGTATTACCAGGAAAAAGTACTTAAAGTACTCATGCAGAGTGGCTCCTTTAACAGTGTTATAAGTGTTATACTATTATATTCTGTTTTTCATTGCTAAGAAATACACACAGAGTATTTTCATGTTGTAGTTCGTCATGATGTGCAGCAAGTTTTATATACTTTGTTTACTACTGGGTACATTAGTACTGCATCATATCATGTGTTTTTATTAAAAAGTTACTAAAGCTGTCAGATAAATGCAGTGCAGTATAATGTATTTAGGTGGTGTAGTGGAGTAGAAGCACTGAAGTATTGAATCCAGCTCAGAGTCTTTTCACATCATGAGTTTAGTGAAGGACCTGAATACTTCCTCCACCACTATCGACAACAGCTCAGGGGTCAGAGGTCACAGCAGAAGCCACTGAACCCACCCTCAGCCAACCAACAGCAGGTAAAAGAAATCAAACGTACCTCGTCAGGAGAGCAGAGAAGAAGCAAACGTTTCTAGAAACAGTCTGACGACAAACGGGAAACTCCCTCACACACACACACAGTCACACACAGTCACACACACACACACTCACACACACCCAGCCAGCTGCAGCCAGTTGTGAGGTCATGAGACTATATGACACACCCCTCTGGATACACTGTGTGTGTGTGTCACCTTGTCGCTGTCGGCGGTGTTTTGTGATGTTCGGGAGGCGATGGAGACGGTGTCAGGCTGACTGCTGGCATCACCCAGACTGTCTGCATCCTCACTGGTCTCCCTGAGAGACAGGCAGACAGACAGACATGAGATTTAAAGTCCAGCATGTGGCCAAAGGTATGTGGACACCCTTTCCATAAGCTTTAGTGTATTTTCCGTATTTGTCCTTCAATTTAAAAACTAAACACCTGCAAAACGTCATCATTTTAAATGCCCTTAATTAAGAACTTAAGTATATTTTAAAGGCAACAAGACTTTCCCTTTCATTTACGCATTAATTAAGAATATTTGATGATTCTATTAAAGGTCAGTTGAAGGTTAAATAATACGGGTTTAGAAATATTTAAGCTGCAGGGAGCTTCAGTCCTGAGGGTCAAAGGTCGCAGGGCAGTTTGACTGACAGGCATCCAACATGAATGTGCTGACCTGCGGCTGATGCTGCGCTGTCGCCCCAGGGTGGGGTTTGGTGTCTTGGGGAGGGGGATGGGCTCCCTCAGCGCCCCCCGCAGGTGGCCCCGCCTCTCCTGGATCACCTGTCGAATGCTGCGGACCCACTCCTGCTTCAGCTCCAACGAAGACGCCTGTGCAGACAGAGGACGGCAGGTGGACGGTTAACGTTAAAATGTTGTCACATGATCATTAAAATGTCTTCCGATGGACGTGAACAGGAGCTTTTGGTTTGGAGTGCGCACCTTCAGGACCGTCTTGTTGTCGGACGTCGGCGTTCGTCCAACCCACAGAGCGAACTTACAGGGATCCCCCTCTATGTGCTCTGTTACACCGAGCTCCGAGGTCTGAGAGAGAGACGGCAGGTGAGCGGCTCGTTCATACTGTTCGCTTTAATTCTGAGGACGTTTCATCAGTTTACAGCTACAGGACAGAGTGTGTCCCTGTAAACCACGATCACACTGCTTTGGATTTACTGCCTTTGAAGTAAACTCATAAATTAGGTTTCTTACTTGGAAAGTCAAGTACACAATATTCTTAGTACTACGTTTGAATACAGCAAAATGTCCTCATAAACCACAAAAACACAAAACAACCTTTAAGTGTTTGATATTAATGTTAATTAAAAACTCGTTAGATTTTGAAATGGTTCAAATTAAATTCCAACCTAAAAGTGTCCCGAAGCTGTTAAAAGTGAAAGAGAACAAATATGAGCATATTGAAGTATTAATGTAAAAGAATAAAACATATTAAAGGTTAAATTAAAGCAGCTGTAGGGACGAAGGAAGTGTAGCAATAAATAAATAAAATGTAATGTTTATTATGTTGTTGTGTGTGAGTATTATTACAGCGGTCGCAGTAACATGTATTCACCCTCAGTCTGCTCTTGTACAGGTATTTGGTTCGTCCGGACGAGTCTTTGATCTCCTTGCTGAAGATGAGTGACAGCTCGAACAGGAAGAGGTGTCGGTCCCGCCCCTTCCTGATCAGAGACTTCGGCTCCCACACCAGGAAGGAGTCCTGCAGGAGGAGCTCGCCCTGCACCTCCAGTCCCTCCTCCAGACCTGACGGGGGCATCACAGGTTTAATGTTGCCTCCTCTCATAGTCGGCCTGAAGTCCTGAACTATGTCACATTTTATTATTATTATTCACCTTCCAGCATGCTAACATGCATAGCATCGTTAGCTCTCTTTGGGACGCTCAGCATCACGTCCAGGCCCTCCTTTATCTCGCCCTTCCCCTCCTCGCAGCACGCCAGCAGCTCCTGCACACACGAACCTTATCAGTCCAATATCTGCCACGAGATATTTAATATTCAGGACAGCATGTGGGGAGCTTTAACGTTAAACATTACAAAACATTTTAGATCCATCAGATGAAAAGAACAAATGAATAAATACAATAAACACATTCTTACAGAATCTCTGTTTTTTCATATCAACAAAGTTACTTCCCAGTTTATATGTATTCTAATCTTAATAATTAATTATAAACTCTTAATATATATATATATATATATATATTATTCATTTATTCATTCATTATCCATACTACTTATCCCGAAGGGTCGCGGGGGGGGCTGGAGCCAATCCCAGCTAACATTTGGGCGAGAGGCAGGAAACACCCTGGACTGGTCGCCAGTCAATCGCAGGGCTGTGACAAAACAGAAAAAAGAATTAATCTTGTTTTA
>JAVQJF010097000.1:0-32513 GCA_036023855.1 Gadopsis marmoratus | reverse complement strand
TTAAAAATCGGCCTACCAGCTTCGAAAAAGCTCCCCAATTAAAATATTAAAAAAAAAATTAACAATACCCAATTTTTACTGCACAACTCTGCAAAAAAAAAAAAAAAAAAAAAAGGATTTATTTTCTCAAGACACCTGAACACACGACAACTGTGATATTTTAGCTGCAATGACGATGAACTTTCAATTTGCTTCCCCCCCCCTCCCCCGAAAGCAATTACACCTATCACCTGTGCCAATCTAATTTTATTTTTGATGACACATTAGGCAGAGTAGCACTTCCCGTTTTGGCACTTTCCCACATTACCTGATCTAATCGAGCCTCATGAGAGAGAAGAGAGGACGGCAGACGGCGATAACAATGCCTTCCTCTGTGACAAGACAATGATAAAATCTCTGTTTCTTTTTTTTTCTTACCAGTGTGGAAATAGCTGGCACAACACCATTTAACTCTGAAATAATAAATACTGAACGAAATCCTGGGTATTTACAATCAAGCTTCGGAACATGAGCCTGTCATGGCAGGGAATGACACAGTCGCACGCCCGACTTATTTGAACTCCACTCGGCTGTGTGTCTGTGAGGGACAACCTCAGTGCAGCAAAATCAAAAAAGACTCTGCTGAAGGATGGACAGGCCATAGAATAGGTACGTTTCCTATCTGATGGATTAGGGCTTCAAAAAGAGATCCAAAAATGCACATTAACCTCGGATCAATCCATGCCAAAATGATGCATTATATATATATTGCTTTATAATCTGCTTTTCAGAGAGCAAATCTCAATGATCTTACTTGATTGGTGATTCGGGGGAAGATAGCCATTGATTATTTTTCCCCTCACAAACATGCCATTGTTCTCTGGGTTTGACTGATGGGCCTGGATGATCTCATTCAACTTCTGCTGCAGGGCTAAAAAGTCCTGAGAAGTCTTTGTGATCTGTTGAAGAGATTTGACAAAAGCAACATGTGAGTGGGGAGAAAAACTGAATGAGCCGAAGAGGTGATTGGGTGCAAAACAGATTTTATGGCATTACCTCCCTGGAGAAGCTCTCTAGTTGCGCAGCTTCTGACTGTGCCGTTTGCTTGTTGGCCTTGAGGTTCTTTCTTTCCTTGTACCCTCTGAAGTTGCTCTGGATCTTCACTGCAGCCTGCTCTTCTTCCAGTCTTTCTTTTTCAGCATCTGTGTCCTCTTTACGTTCTATCACCACGTCAGTAACATCCAGGGCCGCCTCCTCCGCTGCATCCTCTTTAGTTTCCACTTCCGCATCACTGGCAGCTTCTTCCTTTGCGTTGCCTTGTGCTTCTCTCTCCGCTTTCAGTTTCTTTCGGTCCCGTTGACCTCTGAAGTTACTCTGAAGGACAGTGGCGGCTTTTTCCTCGTCCATACCCTCCGGATTCTCCGCAGAAGCATCCGGCTGGGATTCTGGCACTGATTCTTCTGGCTGCATTACCTGTTCTTCTTCTTCTTTTGGAGGTTCTGGTGTAACTTCATTCTCCATCTTCCTCTTCTTAGGGATCTTCCCTTCTGCTTCGAGTTGCTTTCGCTCCTTGTGGCCGCGGAAGTTGCTCTGAATCACCACAGCTGCTTTGGTCTTGTCTTGGTCTTCTGACTTGACATCACTTGGAGAAACATCTGCTGCATCTTGAGCTTCCGTTGGCTCTTCTTCTTTTTCTGTCTCCTCGCTGCGGATTTCTTCTGCTGGAGTTTGGACTTCGGGCACCTCTTCTTCAGTAGGACTTTCTGCTTTCTGTTTCTTAGCTGGCATCTTGCCTTCTTCCTGCAACCTCTTCCTCTCTTTGTGACCTCTGAAATTACTCTGGATAACAGTAGCAGCCTTGGTTTCTTCTGTGTTGTCCGTCTCTTCCCCAGCAGCCTTTTCTTGTCCATTCTCCTCCTCCTTCTCCTCCTTGTCCTCCTCCTGCCCTTCTTTTGCAGCATCTGCTGTTGGTGTGTGCTCAATCACTGCTTCATCTGCCACTTCTGTATGTTCGTCATCTTCTGGCACCTGTGTCTGATCACTGTCATCATTCTCCTCTACTTTAACCGTACTTTCTTCATCTTCGTCATTCTCCTCTTGTTTATCATCTGTCTTTTCCCCTTCCTCGTCTTTGCTGGTAGGCTCTTTCTCACCTTCTTGTTCCACTGCTGCATCTGATGGTAACTCTAATTCAGCCCCAGCCATCGTCTGTTTTCTTTCCTTAAACTTTTTTCTCTCTTTGTAGCCCCTGAAGTTGCTCTGGAGAACCACTGCAGCCTTAGCTTCCTTTTCCTCCTTCGCTTCATTGTCAGCAGTGGGATTTTCTTCTTCTGTGACCTTTTCTGGTTCAGGAGTCTCTTCCTCTTTTCCTTCAAGGGCCTCCTCTGCTTTGTCTTTCTCTTTGGCTTCCCTACAAACGAAATGGATACATCTTTGTCAAAAAATGTTTAACAAATTTTGCTCAGCGCTATATTATGTAAATGTCATCTCTCTCTCATACTGTTTTCTTTTGAAGCTTTTCCTTTCCTTGTGCCCTCTGTAGCAGGCCTGAATCTTGGTTGCAGCTTTGTTCTTCTCATCTAATAACTCCTTGTATTTCCTTTTTGCAAGAAAGCCCCTGCAAACTAAAGAAGGCGACAAGGGAAACGAAAAACTAATGTAATACACACCGAAGCTTAGATTGTGTTGGATAGCTGATTCCATCTCATATTGTTCTTACCAGCCTGAAACTGGGCGATGAGAGCCTCAAACTTTGCTTTGCTTTTGTCATCAGCCACCCTCTTCCGAACTACATGACCTCTGTAAGCTGTAGAGTGTGAATCAAAAGTCAAAGCGGGAATTGGCATGGAAAACATTGGAATAACATCTTGATGACTTGCTCATGTTCTAGCAGATGGCAGATTGTACAGTTCGCAAACCTGACTGCAGCACCAGAGCGCTCTGTTCTCGCTCTTTTAATATCCGCCGGTATCGCTTGGCTCCCAGCCAGCCTCGGACGTAAGCCTGGAGCAGAATGATGCGTTGTGTGGCCTGCTGCACCATCAGGTTCAGATGTTCAACGTGGTGGTACTTGAGGAACACCTGAGCGTAGGGACACAGAAAATGCCTTACTGATCACCAAATCAAATATATTTTACTTACCCTCAACACGATCTGACTTGCAAGAAAAATCCCAGTGTCTTGGAGAAATGTTACTGTGTCTGTATGTACAACTTTTCAAACATTCTCACGTGAAACTGGTAGAGTTGTGGAGTGTCAGTGTTGAGATAATGTTTTGAGAGGCATAATAATGAGACTGTGTAATCAAAACAAGCTCACATGGGTTTTACGGTGTTAGTCAGTGATATTGGGAAGCCATTGCAGACAGTACGTGAATGGCATGGAGTTCCTTAAAATTGTGAAACACAATGTGTCCTTTATTTGGTCCCAAGTACATCTTCTGTTCCAAAATTCTTTAGTTATGTCCCAGTTAAGTCAGTTTCACCTGCGTCATATGCATACTGCATGTTTAATGTTAAATGTTTAAGAAAAAGAGATGCATTAATGTTATTTCTTAAAGAAAAAATAACTGTGCTCCCTTGTGAATGTAAGTGTCGAGCCGTACTTCAGCTATTTCTGTTCCTTAAAGCTGAATTAGCAAAAGTAAAACCGGATAACAACACATTAATTTAAAAAAAAAAAAAAAGAATGACATATGTAGCTCTACTTACCTTAGTCTTCCCCATTGCCCAGTTCTCCAGCTTGGCTTTCTCCAGTATTGCAGCACATGTTTCTGGACTCCCAGCTGGCTCCTCGTGAGCATGGAAAGCCAAGATGTAGTACCTGTAACAGTCAGTGGTAAATCAGCCGGACAGTAATACAAGGGCCAACAGACACCATACACTTAAATTATCTACTTCTTTCTGAATAAGCTCAGCCTGCTGACCTCTTAATGAAGTTAGCAAACAGGATGCGGTGAGAGTAGCCCTGCCGTCTGATCTTGGCGGTCTCCAAAACGCCGGTGTATCGCAGCTGAACCAGAACTTTCTCTCGGTCAAACTTGTTGGCTTGGCGATCGTTGTTTGGTTTGATACAGCGAACAAAGTGAGGCTGTCCTGCCACCATCTTGGACAGCAGGTCCATCAGAGAGTACTAGAAACCACATATGGCAGCTTGGTTCACGTAACAACGATGGTGGTAAGAAAAATAGAGAAAGTCGTATCTTTGAAACTAAATTTGAATTAAGAGAGAAAACAATCTTACTCTGAAGTAGGAGGCTACCGTCTGTGTTCTCATGTTGGTGGTTTGTCTCGGGTGGTAAGGCGTGTCTCCAGATTCACCCTGCTGAACAAACAAACACAAAGCTGGTCAAAAATCACAATAATTCATGGCATACTGTATCTGTCTCCTCTACAAGCATTTGTATACAGTGCACATTAGGCCAACATTAGGTTACTGAGCATAAGAGGATGAAATGAGGACACTGACCTAAAGTTAATCTACGGTGCAGTACACCTGGAGGTGATTCACATCTTTAAAACTCTAATGTAGGTCATTACAATTGCTCTGCATACTATGTTTTTAATCAATGCCTTTTTTTTTTAATCTTCCTTTGAAAAAACACCAATCACCATTTGCATTGGTACTGTGTCATCAAGAGGCACAGGAAGCGAGCATTTTGTCTCAGGAGCGAGCTTTAATTCCAGGGAAGGCTGCAAAAGAGACGCATAAAATGGATAAACAAACAAAACAAAAAAAAAAGTGCCAAATCAAGAGTACGGTCTGCATAAATACAACTCGTCTGAAGCTATTACTTCAAAAAGTATTATTTTCAGTTCAAAATCAAACAGAACCTCTATGCTAGGTTCTAATTAAATACGTGCTTACAGTATATTTGCATGGCAACACAGAATGCTACGTCAATATGAACCTAAAACATTACAAATGTATTAACCTGCATCCAGCACGTACTGTATTTCGTGACATTTTGACAAGCTCTACGTCTAATTCTCAGCATTATTACACCCCGGGAGGAAAGCAGTTTGCAGCAATACTGCTTATAGCATTTTGAAGGCTCGTTGTGCCTCTTAAGAGCGGAGCCTTTGATGGGCTTTTCGTCCAACGTATGCCGATGAATGGAGATAGATTGAAGGAGTCATCAAACACAGTTCATTTAAATATAGCTACGGGCGATTGCTTTTAGGTGAGCCTCAAATTGCCTCAAGCCTTACATGTAGCAGGCACTGCAATCATGTCCTGCCACAGTTTAAGCAAAATCACTACAGTAAGTCACCAAGTCAACATTGGCAAGCGAAAGAGACTCGAGATGATTGCAAAATTTTGAGTTTTAATACCTGATCGTAAGCTTTTTTTCTTTTTTTTTAAACTTGGATTCACAATGCAAGTAATTTTTCTCAAATTAGATATCAGTATGAGGCATGTTGCTATAAACAGACAACCCAGTACAACAGTGGAAATGAAAGGAGGCCTAATAGGTTTTAACACAGCATGTGCTTCTACATTCAGAGGACATACTGCTTACTGAAGATGAGGAAGTGTTTACTGCATGCATTTAGCATTCTGCAAAATGAGGCAATGGCACTTTTGCTTTGCTTGCATTGGACAAACTATAAAAAATGATGCAACATCCCCACAGGATTTGGCTGTCACTGACTCGAATAGAAATACAAACAACTACATTTGGATCTATTTGTACATTTTTAGGAGATCTACAGTGAATAAGGGTGTCTACATTGATAATACACTGAAACACTCAATGTGGAAATAAGTTGATTACCTCGCTGAAAGAAAAAGAACTGTACAAGGTTAGCACCCCCATCTTTTACGATGGAAATGCAGCGACAGGGAGGGAGAGGGGGAAAGAAAATGAGACAAAAAAAAAGGTAAGGATAGAAGAAGCGTTAATTACAGTTAGTAAAAAAGAAAATAGCAGAAATAAAAAACACTGTAGAGACGAGAGGCGGAGTTGTAATTCAAGAGTGGGGTTCTTTGCTCTGGCAGTGAGCGCACGAAGGGAACATATAGACTGAACAACCTTTCATGCTGTAAATACCTTGGCGAAGGTGCGTGTCGGGGTCTGCGAGCTGTGCGCTGCGTTTGCGCCTTTACCCTTGGTGTGGGCAAGGTTGCCTGTGACAGAAACAAAGAGCGGATGAGAGTCCGTTCACACAAACTACCAGGGGAGAGCTAGTCATCCACACAAATGTGGCTGTATGCACATTTTGTATCAGGCATGTTAAATTAACGAGATTGGTTTTTAGCAGAAAACGGGCTCCTGTCATACTTAACAATGCCTAAAACAAAACTGTTGATAATTTAAAACTTAAATACATGAACTCAAGTTACTGTTGATTAAGAAGTAAATGTTCGACACGACAGCTTAAAGTCTACTTTAAGAGTGATTATCGGCTTTGTGATTCGATTTTGCCAGAGCTGCTCTGCCAACAAAGGCTACCCAAAGCCTTGCTAGAATAGGTAACAATAGCATGTTGTTTCACGTTAAGTATGTAGTCAGTGCTGCCGCTTATAAACCATTTAATTAAAAAGGTTTGAGCAAAAAAACGTCCCTTATTTTCTAAGAAAAACTTAATTCAAAGAGCTTCTTTCCTCTTTACCTGTTTTGGTAAGAGGATGGGTGACAAGCTTGCGAATGAGCTCGTTTTCTGACGACCTCAGCAGCAGGACGATGTCGGCTGGTAGCGTGTCCCTGTTCTTGGCCAAGAAGCTTGAAGCGTTGTAAATCACCTTAGGAGTTTGGTAGAGAGGGAGGACACTGAACATACAGCAAGTAGCTTCAGACGGAAATAAAACTTTGGCACACACATTATTGTAATCTAATATCAATTACCTTCCCAGCGTAGTGGTGAATACCAAAGCCAAGGTCAACCCTCTTTGGTCTCCAGAAGCTTTTGGTCTTGAGGTTAGTTTCAAATTTCTCTAAAATGTCCAATGATACATTGGTTAATTATCCCCCACAACCACTGCAAATATGTTCTGTAGGCTAGATCAGCAATTCTGAATGACAACTCAAGTTTATTATATCTTATACTAACGTATTTGAAAGTGATTATATACACCTGAATGTCAAATACATGCCGTTCTCTGGCACTACACTCTTACTTTAATGTTCATTAATGTTCTCACTTCCGTGTCAGAGTACTATAAAAACAAAAGGGATTAGACTTTGTTCTACAACTTTTACACAAATAACGGTTGTGAATCCACAATAAAAATTACGTCCTCCAATCGACTGACCTACGAGGGTCTGGTCGGTGGCCTGTGGGAAGCGACTCTCTTCATCCAGGAGTGAGAGCATCCCCATGGGCTTCTGTAAGAACATGTCCAGCAGGGGCCGGTTGTCCTCATACTCGATCATCCGAGCGTCCACCTCCTCTTTCAGATACTCATCCTGTACAGAAATGGCAGACGCTGAATATAGTCATGGCCTAAAATGTTCTCAGTAGGTCTAAATACTGTATAAAGTTTGGTGGAAACATGAGTTCATAATCTGTTCATTTCCATCTCTGTTAGTTGTTGCTGTCGTCCATCATTTCGGCTTCAACCAGCTCCACCATGGCCAGAAATGTGTTCCCTGTGTTCCCTGCTGCACAGCTGTAGTGACAGATCCGCATTGAACGGTCAGAAGCTGTTTGTCTGTTCTGTGGTCTCTTTTGTTATGTTCACAAGTAATGAGATTCATTTTCTGGTTATGATTTCATTTGGTGTTATTATGTCAGATGCAGGAATACCAAGTGTACCTTTTTTAAATCCATTTTCTATCCTAAGCAGCATATGTGTGTTCTCTAAACCTATTTTTCTTTTGTCGCGCTGCTCAGCGGTCACAAACTTTACAGTGTGAGTGACACACTAGAGACATCTGTCATCAACCTGGTCAGCCAACCAATAACAAGCCATAATGGATGCCAGAATTTGTTGCCTCTCGTTGTGTTGTACCTGCTCACACACTCCCCATCCCGCCCCCTTTCGGATAAATCTGGCCTGGAGGGCAAAGTGAGCAAAGACCTCCACTTAATAAGCTAACCTGATCACATCAGGTTGACTGACTCTCGGAGCTCCTAATATGACTCAGCAACATTATCGGAGACTTCTATTCCAAGAAGAAAAGTACAACACGGGAACAAACAACATCAACTCAACGTGCTTATTCTTGCATGGCATGCAACAAAGCACATAAGTAAATCTGCATGTGTAAACATGTATGGAATTTTTATTTTACTGTAGATGTGACAAGTTAGGTGATGCTTATTAATCTCATACCCTACCACAATGCTCCAATTCTCTGTATATATGGTGGAAGTATAGGACAAATGTATTTCTGGGCCTGGTGCCAACAATGCCCAAGAGTGAGCTTAAGTCAAACGCTAACTGTCTTCAACTCCTAATTGACCCTCGTTTGGGATGATTTATGGCTCCTCTCCGTGGGTGAGACCAAATCATTTAACATTAGCAAACCATTCTCTGCCCCTGCCCGAAGGCAAAACATACTCACGAGACTGCATAAACGGAGAATCGCGAACCTCATTCTCCAGTAAATAAAGACAGCAGCATATTTTACCCTCTACCATCGCTCTTGAAGCGCAGAGTGACAAATGATGACATGTTACCACCATTTAGATGGAGATGAGGTAGTACCAAGGTGAAAAACGCATACAGAGTGCTTTGCAGGAAGGGGTCCAAGCACCCACAAAGCCTTCTTTTGATTTCAGTGATAGTTTTAGGGTGGATGCAGGTCAAAGCCTTTTACCTGTTCCCAAGCGAATATGTGCTGGTTGAAGTAAAACTGGATCTGCTCGTTGGCGATGTTGATGCAGAGCTGCTCGAAAGAGTTCTTCTTGAAGTTCTCAAAACCGAAGATGTCCAGGATGCCGATGTTCAGGCCCTTGTCGTCCTCTCTGGACGTAAGAGGAATAAAAGTCAGGCAGTTCCTTTAAATACATTTTCTCCTAAGAAAGTCCGTGTTTACTGGTTTTGCCATTTGCGTCGTGGCCTGTCACACACAGGGTGCACATGTCTATGAGCTGTGAGTAGGTCAGCATGTAAGTTTCTCCTTCTAAAATAGATATATTATTAATTATTGGTGATTAATTATTAATACACATGTAGAAACTTTCAGAGATTTACTCATTCTGCATTCATGACAGCCAAACACCTGATCTCACCCCTGCTGGCTGTCGGGCCGCAGCAACGTGTTGATGCGGTTAACGATCCAGCTGAAGAGGCGGCCGTAGAGAGCCTTGCCCATGGCGTCCCTCACCTCCGCCGCCTTCTCCACCGTGTTGGGCCGGACGATTGTCTCTCCCCGGGCCACAACGCAGTGGGAGGTCAGGGCCTCCTGGAGCTCGTCTGAGCGGATACACAGCAGTGATCCCACTAAAGGGGGCATTAGATGAGGAACATTTCTAAAGTGGAATGAGTGCAAGCAACACGTGCAGGGTGTGCAAATGTGCAGCCTTAACATTATTCTCATTGCTCAGTCTGAATGAGTTCTGGGTTCATAATAATAATAAACTTTTTTTTATATAGCACCTTTCATACAATAAATGCAGTTCAAAGTGCTTTACAAGTTTCCCACTTTCATAAGTGGGAAAATAAGTGACGAAGAACACTCAAGTTCTCTTGCTCATCAATCACATCAAATCAGTACACCTCATCTAGACAGCATCGTAAATTACCAGTCAGAACAGATGTTTTAAATTTAAATATAATACCACAGGGGAAAACAATGTCCTGTAAAATCGAACCATTGCAGATGCATGTTTGGTAATGATGTTTCTGTAATACTGCAATGGCCTGTCTGCTCTGATGGATAATTTATTTCAGAACAACAGTTTAATGGAAGGAGAGGAAGGAGGAGGAGGTGGGGGGGGGTATAGCGGCAGAAATTCAGAGACACGTTTGGTTAAACATAATCATATACCATGCCCCCATCTCACCATTCTCCAAGACAGAAATGTTGGAGATGTCGCTCTTGTCTGTCTGGTGCTCCGACGCAACCGGAGAAAACTCGATGTCACCGGAGTTGAGGATGGCAGCCAGGATGCTGTAGACGCTGCCCAGCTCCTATAGGAATTACCCACAGCAAATTACAGCCCCAGAGGTTGTGAGACAGTATGATGTCACCGTTATATCAATTAACATCCGGTACACCTTACAACCTTATGTACTGGCTTGTCTGGATGGAAATTTTAAAACATACTGTAATGTCCGTTTTCTACTTTACTTATCCATTTTTTGCTAGCGATTCCAAATTAATTTGTCCATTTTAAATGGTCAGGTATCGGGGGTATATTTTTGATAACTCCTGCACATAGTATCTCAGATTAGTAATTTTTACCCTCAAATGAAAAACCTTTAAGTACACAATTGTTGCATGTGGGTGCTATGAAGGCTAAAGGTTTAGGGGAATTTTCAATTCAAGCACTGCGACATAGTAGTCAATCAAATGTCCTTTTGCATACATAGGATGCAATTTCATTCCAGCAACAATGACGGCGGTTTGTTTGGAATAACTAGATTGATTAGCTAGCATGAGCAGGATTAGCTTCTATACCTAAACAGACAAAGAAAAAAGCACCATACAGTTGCATTTTATTGAGAGAGAAAAAAAAGTCTGAGATGTCCAAATGGGATCAGTGAGCACCGAAGATGTCAAAAGGAAGATTTGCAAGAATACAATAAAGTAAAGCCTTCATTGACCCGTTGCATAAATTTGGCGCTGGCACGCGCAAGGAGAACCCTCCTAATGGGCAGTTACTGTCTCAAAACTACGTTTCAAAAGAGATGAATTTGCCTCAAAGATCATCATCTACGCACTCTGTGATTTCATGCATGACATGATGTACTGTAGGAGAGAAGGTTGTTCCTCCACTACTGCCAAGCGATTACAGGATAAGTACTATTGACGTACAGATCCCAGAGGCCATCACTTCTTTGGGCCTCATTAGACTTCACAATGCCAACAGCTGATTGCCTACATGTGCTGGCAGCTTTATGCTCCATCACCATACAGTGGACCCGAGGAACTACTGTAGCTTTAAAGCTTATTTTATGTGTTTATTTTAAAGCTCACTGATTAGTATACTTGCTTAGATGCTGTCTTTTGGTTATACTCTCACAGTCTTGTACTATGTAACGTATGGATGTCCGTGTATGTTCTGTTAGGGCCAAGGTTATGGGCAGACCACTTTCAGCTTTTTGCCCAGAAATTAATGCCGTAGTTTGTACCTCCAGTGAGAATCCAATGACTTTGAAACACTGCTCCACTGCATCAAACTGCTCCTTATTGACGGTGTTGTTCACTATGTCAGGCCCTAATTTAATGTGGTCGTTACACAGATACCTGCAGATCAAAAAGGAAACACAAACATCAGGATTGGGGTCTCGGGAAGGAGGAGGTTTGCAGTGCGAGTGGGAAATAACAGTGTTTAGGAGAAGAACTAAAGAATGTCAAACCTACTTAGGTGTTTTGCTGTCGGAGAGCTTGTAGTGGGCTAGTTTCTTCCTGTCAGCCAGGCCGGCATAAATGTAGTAGAAGATGTGGAAGTTCCTCTCCCCTCTGTGGAAACACAGCGACGTAGCTCGGAAATATTGCAATTATAAGACAATGAATAAGGAAGAAACAAAACATGCTAAAAAGAATAATTCCACTTAGTTTTAAGACAAATGTTAGCTTTAGCTATGTAGCAAAATTAAGTTTGGTGGTAAGGGACAAAATTAAAGATTTTAGATTTTGTTTTTACCAAGTGATTGGAGGTTAAAGTAAAATTATAAAGCTTTATATATTAATTTTACACTTTTATTTAACCAAAAATATTATTCGTAGATGTAGTCAGCTATATTTGACTTGCCTAATGACCCTTTGCAATATTTTGTCAGTTCAGGGGCACCACAGTGCTCTGCCAATGAAAACTGTTGTATATTGTCTGCTGAAGCTCTGGAGAAGCTTTGCTAGTCTGAGAAAATAGCCCTGATGATGTCAACAAGGTAATCTTGGCATAGCTAAATTTATGGAAGAAAGCAAACCTTTCAACCAGTGCCATTTTATATGTGTTTTTATTTATTCTGTGTCTGTTAGATATTCGGCCTGCTAAAATCTTCCTCACAAACAAACCAATCCAAAAACATAATGTTCCTGGCAGAAGTAATCGAATATGAACACACCTTTGAAAAATCTTGTTTGCTATCCCCCCAATATTAGTGTCCAATACGTGTAGCTACACACAATGCTTGCAGCCAAATCAAACCCTCTGACCTGTGTGTCTGTTTTCTAAAGAAATACGTTTTCTAAGGAAATAAGCTAGCCCCTCCACTTGACCCGGTCCGCTCCCCAGACACATGATAAAAAGAAAAGATGGATTGACTGAAGTGCAGGTTGAAGGCAAATGCCACCAGATTCAGATGGATAAGTCGAGGTAAAAGGACGAGAGACAGAGTCCATTTCGCACTGATCCCTAGCCAGCAGGTTGGAAAAATGACCTTCTTGGCAATGTTCTTTCAGAAAAAGTACAGAGACGTGATTTTAAATTTCTATAGATGTCATTGTCTTTTTGTCAAATGTAAGCAATTTCATGACACTTATTACTCTCATGACCTTCATTTGACAAAGAAAGAAGGAAGTGATATTTACACTGCCTGGTGGATGACTCTGGATTTCTCCAGCAGGTACTCGGATATCTGCGCTCCGATCACCGTTCCTCCGTTGGTGAACTTCATCTCCAGGTACTTGCCAAAGCGGCTGGAGTTGTCATTGATGACCGTGCAGGCGTTCCCAAACGCCTCCACCAGGCTGTTGACCAGCAGGATCTTCTCCTGGAGCGTCTGATTATTGGCCTGAATAAAAGACAATTCCAGCTAAGTAACTGGGAAATCAATAAAGTGGAAGTCACAATTCCTGTCATGTGCCTTTCTGTTCCTGTTATTCCCATCAAACGTGACAGTGCCATTTCTTATTTCATCCTTCCACTTTGCAAGGAAAATGCAAAGAGTGAATTTAAACGAAATTTTCTTTTCAATCAAGGTGCAAATCGTGACTGGCAGCAGCTGGAGCGTCAAACAAACTGACGGTGCATTTTAGATGGAGGACAGTTGGCTGGACGCAGGTGGCAGGCCAAGACACACAGCTGCTGTGCAATTCAAAACTCTGACTTTGTACATGTGTTTATCTGAAATGCTTTAGGATTCATTGTCATTTCTAACGTCCTGGGAGACATAAATATATTTTTGGACTTCTTACAGTTGACAGTTTTTATTGTTATGCTTCTTATCTGCACAATCACTCATATTTACTTTCTGATGTTTACATTTGGTTTGATTCCGTCTGATTTTAAATAGCTTTTTGTATTGATTACATTTTGTATACCTCAGGAAGACCTTGTAAATAAATAAATATTAATTAGAAAAGCATGCTAATGAAGTGTTACATTTATGGACTCACCTTCCCGAGAACTGTGAGCTGCTGCACCAACAGATGAGCACCCTCTGTTTTCCCAGCTCCGCTTTCGCCACTGATCACAACACACTGTACACAGAAGGTCACAAAGAGTACCGTGAAGGTAGTGCGGACATTTGACTCCATTACTGAAGACAGCTGGTTAACCTCAGAAACCACACAATCGCAACAAACGACATCAAAACAGGTTCAGTTAAAAACAACTTTCTGCACTCAGGATGCTGTAAAATAACAAATAAATACTTCACCTGGTCTGCGTTGTATGACACCATGGACTGGTAGGCGACATCAGCCACGGCAAAAATGTGTGGTGGGTTCGCTGTGCGCTTAGCTCCTATGTACATCTTAGTGTGCTATGGAGAGAAGAGGGTTGATTCAAACATGGATACCATAAAGCAGACATTATGTCGGAGAAAATTAAATGAATGCTACTTTGCGGTACACGCCAATAGCCCTTGGTACAAACTACAGTATCTGTCCTTACAATACATTATATTTTTGTTCCGGGACGAGAAGCATGAAACACGGCTACAAACATGAGGCAAAGAAAACATTATGATTGGGAGGAAAATACAGTCAGTGAGGTATAAAAGGGGCATGGAAACGGGGGGGCAAAAGTGTGTGTGTGTGTGTGTGTGTGTGTGGAGGTGAGGCTAAATGGGATGCAGCAGACTGAAGAACTGCACTAATGACATTCGCTGGGCTACATTCAGGGCATTATTGACCACAGGTGCATAAAAAACAGAAACACACAAAGGCCTGTATCCACAGACCTCAGGAGTGTATATCTCCATCTTATGGAAAGGATTGACTGCGATGAGGATGTCTCCCACGTACGTGTAAATTTGATCTCTTCCATAGCGACTCTGAAGCTGCTCTGTGACGGTGTTCTGAATTTTGAAAAAAGCAAAAAAAAAAAAAGCAACATGCATGATTTACACAACCAATGTAGAACGCTTCCTAAACAAATAAACACCTAGATCATTGCCAGAACCACATTATGAGAGACAGCAAGCAGCACTTTAGCTTATGTCCTGCCTCAAGTCAAGGCCTGCGATGCCCGTTACGTCAGAGCATTATCTTCATGTCATGCGGTGATTAATTCTCCTGTCTTCTCACTGCCAGGACAGGTACATCAACAACAGCAGAGCGGTACTGCCTCCCTCATACCAGCAGAGCTCCACGTGTTTGAAGATGGGTGGAAATATCCGCTGGCAACTGAGACTGATTGTATCATTCAATACGTCAACGCAGCGTTCAGATTTGATAAATTGCTCTAAATTTCCTTTGCTCAAAAGATGCCGCTGTGCATTTCTCTTTCTGTGGTTGTTCAACACATGGTCAACTGGGAAAAAATGATGCTGAATGTTCAAAGTAGTACATATTATTTATTATTTTTAGTATTTTATAGTGCGATTAGCGTACCTTGAATGCAATCATCACAATATATACAATAAATATTTCATTAATGCTGACTGATGAGCGAGAATGATTCCATGACTAAAAATATCACAAAATATCAGACATAAATGTAATCGCTTTGGCCAATTTAAAAACAAATGTTGAGTTTCAAAACACACATTTAGTAGCTGTTCTGAAGCTTTTGATTGTATCATGTGATTTTCGTCAGCAGATGGAGATTGATCAGTTGTCCTGGAAATGTAGATTTTTCAGAGCTTGTTGTTGACTCAAACGCTGAGATTAAAAGTTAATTCTGTGTCTGAGGTCAAGAGTGAACGTTGCACCTCAGGTCTGAAACTTCTCACCTGCCGATGAAGATCATGTAATAGCAAGCGAAAGCCCCAGAAAAGCTCCAAAATGTGAGACTATTCTGACACCAGCTGTTGCTAAGATAGCAACACATTTGATCAAAATAAAGTGCAGTCTAAAAAAAGCCATGTTTCTCCACAATAGAGAGTTAAATAATGTCCTTTGTCATGAAATATGTTGTTGAAATATGTTCTGAAATCTGTTTACATAATTTTTGCTTTATTGTGTGAGCTGTGAGAATGGATCTCCCCTCATGACTATCAACAAGTACTGTTGTTGTGTTATTGAGATATATACTTAAATATATTCATTACCAGACTGTTGACTTTCTTACCTCATCTAAAACTTCTAGGGTGGCGAGGTCGTCCACCTCATCTGAGTCCGTCTGTGTCTTCATGTGGCCTCCTCTTTTAGTGTGGATGCGTTCATGCCTAGAACTCACAGAATCCACAACCAAGTCTCTCACTGAGCAACGGCTGTAATGTGCAAGCTCTGCATGGCAGTATAAGTCATCTAAATTCAAAGTCAGTACATTATAACCACAGTGCTGCCAACGGCGTTTGCTAAGGCTAAACTACGCAGAGCAAATGTAATCACAGCTTCAACTAGGTAAAAGGTCTATATAATGCTCTTTAGCATTAATACTGAAGCATGAGGTCCATCAGTATGCGGGTCCCTTTCTGCTGCCAGAGTCCCGAGACTCAGGTAAATGGTGTAGGAAGCCAGAAGCTGACTGAAATAAATGTTGCATCTGAATAAACGTAAAAACTCTTCAGTCCCATGTTTACTGGCCGGCCTTATAACCACAAGTATGTTTCTTTTCTGTTCGCCAACGCAACAACAGATCATTCAAGACAGCAACCTTGTGATTTATGTTTACCTTTATAAACTGTACATAGTATGGAAATTGTACCAGCAGCTGACACGCCTTTATGACTAAAATCCTTTAAAATACTAGGTAAAAGAAATCTGGAATTATCAAAACGTCAGGAAGCTACGTCTAAAATTACTGCACTTGGTACAGTATTAGCGTTAATGGCTAAGCAGCGCCTTGTTCTTAAAGACTGTGGTTTTTGGGAACCTTATTGCAGTGTATTGTTTCCTCACATAATGTGATGTCAGAATAACTTTGATTACACCTTATTACCAGCCACATCCCAAAACAAAAAAGGTATCATTATTTAGTTGATGATGGTGGTAATTACCCACCGTGATTGCAATTAATCTCTTCTGAAACTCCGTTTATCTAAAAGTTAATGATAAACGCTGGTGAGGTTTGGAGCGCATCAACTGCTGTAGTTGGTTTTACGGGGAAAGTCACAACCTCAGTTACACTACGGCATCAAATGAAAGGTAGAACAAATGGGAAAACACCACAAGACAGACAACAATGTTTACGATGGCGGGGTGGCATGTAAACAACCTAAACAGCCCACGTAGTTTGATTACATGTGCGATCACAGCTACAAAAAGAGCTCTGACTGAACTAAAAGAAGCCAACGATTCTACTCCTACTGTTGCAGAGGTCATACAGCCATTTGTTACCTGTCATTACTGTCTGTGCTTCTGTCTGTCTTTCCATGATGGCTTGAACGACAGAAATAGGATTAACATTTCACGACCGTACGGGCATAACACACTTTCTGGGCCAACATTTAGACTCATGTGACACACACTGTGCAGCCTGCACCTCGAGTGAAGCCGGGGCAGGATTGAGCTGTTGTTTATGCGAGGGTGACGGGGCTTGTAAAACATCCAGCAAGGAGGGTATTTTGGATTATACTGTCTGCAAAAGTTAAGCTGCAACCTAACATATAAAAACCCACCGACAGGAAGGCTTGAAGAGCACGTCTTTCTTGGGGTTTATAACAACATCTATCTTTATGGCGTGCGAGTATTGTGCTGTAATAGGAGCAGTACGACTTCCACCATGTCACAAATACACGTAGAAATGTGAGATTCTGGACAGGAAACATACATGCAAATTCAGTTCAGACAGTACCTTGTTTTTTCAATTAATCCTATTTGTTGGTTGAGATCAATGAGTTCAATCAATTGCTTCTGCAGTATTTTGTCTCTGCCAACAATCTGTTTGATGAACACATGCTGGAGCAGGTCTAGCACATTTGGCCTCAGCTCAAAGTCCTTAATCAGACATCTGTGGCAGAGGAAGAAGAAAAGGTAGAGGAAGTGGAGTGCAATGAATTTCTTTGATTTATATTCAAATATTCTGGTTATCTACTATCAGTGTAAATATGTATTATTCACAGAAGCACAACAAGCCCGCTAGCATCCACCCTCACTTGCAGATGAAGTCATTAAAGTCGTCTGACCAGAGCTCCGGCTGGTGGAGAGTCGGCGCAGGATTTCTGTTAAAAGAAAGGAATGGAAAAGATAAATGGAAAGATAAAATGGGATTTACACAAGGCCGAGGCGCAGAGTGGAACGGGGGAGTGAAATCTTAGCTATTGAAGTCATCCAGAGGTGTTTCGGCAGCCGCACGAGGCAATAATAAACGGAGCGCCACCTGTGCAGCTGGGTATTGGTACATGACAGAAAAGCAATAGTCACTAGCATTGGATATCGAATTCATAATCTTAAGGTTTCTCCTGTAAAAATCCCATTCAAACAGACACAAATTGTTAAGGGGTCAAGTGTAACAAGGCCTCACAGCTGGCGAGCAACTGAGCCAATTTGCTGTAATTCCTCATTCTGCGCTAAGGACCTTTTTACAAGAGGGAACCTGGCAAGTGGTGGGGAAGTCAATGCTGCCTGCTAATGCACCGGGGCCCTTTTCACGTTGGATCTGACAGCGATAAATTGGTCTAATGAGAGGACATACATCTCCTGTTTATCACACAGCAAACCCAGCAAACGCACGAGACATTTATTTTGGGTCTGTTCTGCTAATGCTGTGACTATTAAAGTGTTATTCTTATCTGGAAGACAAACAGCGTCTTATGAAGATAAAAAGTCACACAACTTAAATTACACAACTGTTTAGAGTTTTTAATATCCTGTTTATACCCCAGTTTACTTAAGTACATTTTGTATTTACCCACTGTGTACGGCAATAACTTGGCTTTGTACAGTATGCGAGGCAAATTCAAATCTTCTCATTTGCACATAATGAAGGATAACAGCTTAAATCCTTACACTTGTGCATAATTAAGAGAGCACTTTTAATCTCACCTGCTCCAGATGCTTTGAGCAGGGAACGATGTTTAGGATTGTATTATACCGTACTGGTGTACTCTCTAGGGATAACAAATGTATTCAGGCATTGTAGAAAACACAGATCGATCGAAAAGAGGGTTTGTCCTTGATGATCTTCGGTTTCTATTTGGTACTATTTAAGTTACCCTAAATGAAATAAGACACTGTGTGGTTGAATCAATGCCCTCAGCGTGGCCTTTTTCCAAGACGGCTTGATGCACGAACCCAGTGTAGCGCGAGGAGGGCAGTGAGGAGTGTGAGCAGACAGCCTGAAGCTCTGGCTGCAGCAGTCACATAGATTCTGAGAACGCTGCGTGATGGCTCCTGTGGAGCACGACCCCCAGAGCAAACACACAGGAGGTGTGTGTGTGTGTGTGTGTGTGTGTGTGTATGTGTGTATGTATAGCCAACCGTTTCAGGGCAGTGATGGACAAAGTGCTTTGCTGTTAAGATGACATTGACAGTAAGTGCTTATGCAGCGCTCACACTGGAATCAGGAGACGATAAACAATTACTTGTCACCTTCAGCCCACAATACACTCCGATGACAGAAGGGTGGCTGTGCACTCAGCCTCCCCCACAGGACGAACGGAGTCTGTTCCAGGAGGGGAGTGGTTTATGGATAAGCTCCTGCTAGCAGAAAAAAGCCATTTGAAATGAAAAGACTGCACTTTGTCAATAGAGAAGCAAGTCACTTTGTTGGGGAGCAGGACATGGCTTTTATGGATTGCAGTACACGCACTGTGCGTTAGCCTTTCTTCTGTCTTTACATTCTGGCAGTCTGCATCAGTGCAGTGACTTAAAAAAATGGTTTTAGCTCTGCTGTTGAAAAGGGGTTGTGCAAAGTTGTGTGTTTAAAGTATTGTCTTTTTGCAGGCCTTCGTGAAACTGCGTCAGCTGAAATGATAAATCCATTAATAGATTTGACCACTGGCAAAATGAATCGACAAAAACATCAATAATGCATTAATCTTTTTAAGGCTCTCATCAAGAAAAAATGAGGAACATTACACTGGTTCCAGGTTTTTAAATGGGAGGAGAGTGTGGAGTGATTGAAAGGTAAAGGAAGTGCAAGGATGAGGGCAACTTCATGAACTTATTGTATGAAAATGGTGGGTCTTTTCTTTTATTCCACAATTTACAATTCCACAAAATAAATTCACTGAATGCGAAAGGTTACAGCAAATTATAGCCTTGACCGGTGGAATTAGTACACTTGTCACAAGGCGGAGAAATTGTCCGTGTGTAAATTCCAGCTACCTGCTCACATGTAATGTCTGTTGAGGTAAAAATCATATACATTGTACTGCTTGATCTACTGTAGTCAATAGTTGTGTAGGTGTGATGGAGGCTCACCTGGGGATTTTGAAAAGGGCTCTCATTGGGTGGAGTTCAGAAAGTGGTGGGTCTCCATCTCCCAATTCTATGGCGGTGATGCCGAGTGACCAGACGTCACAGCGAGCATCGTAGGTTGAGTCCAGCTGCTGCTCACATGCGATTACCTACGGCAGACAGAAGGTAATGGGAAAAGGGAAAATAAAAGCAGGACTTTGCAAAGTAACTGAAACAGAAATACAAAACCAGCTACGTGCACGAGCCATGTTAAGTATGACAAATTTTAATTTGGTAACATTAAAGCCAACAAGAATTATTCAGCTCAAAGAAGATACTTGTGGTGTATGTGTTTATCAAAGTCACATATGGCTACTGAAATAACTCCAAAGACGCAAAAGTACACAGAGCAAAAATGACCATGAACCATGTCATCGCCAACTCCGTCATTGACCAAACAAAAACTGAAGATCAGAGCTGGAGCTTGAGATGAAAGATCTGATATCCTGTTATACAGTACATGCTTATAGACTGTATAGGACCGAGGACTGAAGATGTAAAGATGGGCCTACTTCCTTATCAATAGTCATATATTATTATTGGATTTTCTGTCAGCCCTTGGGCACACACCTTAAACTAAACAAACACAATTTATTTTAGGTTCCTTTTGACACATTCTGATACACATTTTGCTGTGTTGTGTAACAGTTCAGCCAAAGCTACACTCTCACACACGCAGTCTATCATCGATGTCCTTAGGGCAACATGGTACCCAATCAATAATATAAATCATCTCTGAGTGGAAGACATGTGCACACACACAACTATTGTTCACCATTATTGTCAAATGTCTGAAATCAATATAATTTGTATTCCCAATTCTCAATACGCATGTACATAGTATGTGCACAGACACGACAAGCACGCAAATCGTTACCAGATCATCAACAAAACAACCTGAAACAATGATAAGGAACACAAAACAATCAATGTTAAATCAGTCCTCGTGATACCTATTTCGCAAATTTTTTTTTTAACTTTAAATGACCTAAATGTATCCCCAAAAAAGCCAAATACATACACTTAACACCGCCTAAATCATCATTATCTATAAGTAAAGTCAATAAAATAAAGCTCAACTTACCCCACAACTCAAAGTTACATAACCAGAACTTCTTCAGAACGTCGGTAAGACCGTGTCTGTATGAATGCTACACTTTATATATCATCCAGCATGTCTGCGTTTATGAAGAACCTCTCAAAACGTCAGCAAAAATAATTTCTTGTGAAAAATATACTGTAGTCCCTTGTTTTTAAATCTCTCTCCTTTTGCACCAAGGACTTTCTAGTCTAGGGAGTCGACACCCAAGCTAGAGTTCTTTGTTGATGAACATCTTAAACAAATCAGATTAAAATCCTTGAGTCCTGACAGGCCGCGTCATGCAGTGTTTGATGCCCCACATGCAAACCTCATGTAAAACTGCCTATATTCCTTTGACAGGTGAATATGCAGGGTTCCTCTGCGAAGGGCAAATCAACGGACAGCATCCACACTGGGGGGGAAAGTACATTTAAAACTAGCGTAGCTGCATGTGGTTACGAAGTGTAGCTGGGGTGTAGAAGAATATACATTTAGCCAGCTTGTCCTTCAGAGGTTGCTCATGGTTCATCTAATCTAATCCTCATCAGTGTTGAGGTTGTGCAGGTGCGTGGTTATGTGATGCAACTATGTGTTGAGGTCTTTTTGAGGTGTTCTGGGTTCAGTTCAATGAAATATGAACGAAAGGTGCCTGTTTGATAACTCCGAACATGCCTCAAGTTAGCTCTCAGCATGTGGTAAATACTTTTACAAAGTGTTGCTGAAACCTTTCACTTCTTTCCACTCCACACCCCCAATTTATAGGACTTTGTATAAAACCTTTGTAGCTCCAGAGGGAGCTGCACAACCGGTTCCCATAAAGAAAAGCTATGAAACAATACACAGAAACTGCAACTGCTTCCCTTGTGTATGGCTGAAGTGAGGAAACGCACCCGTAAGGAAACAGACTTTCAAGAGAAAAGACATCGATCGGTGTCACAAAATGAACCAGTCAGAAGACCCTGAAGCTACAAGATAGAAAATTCTCTCTTATACAACACAGGAGAAAGTCACATAAAAAGTAAAGGACACGGGGATGTGACTATGAAATGATCGGTTCTTGATGTAACCATTTCTTTATAGTATATAACCTGCTAGTGCAGTAAAGCCACGATTTAGACAAGAAACGAATGATGGAGGCCGTCCATTCCATTTTTTTCTCGCACATTGTATTTGACGGTGTTCTCTCTTTGATGATTATTAACTGTGGCCCACTGGGATCTGCTCCAGGCTAATGTAGTGGAAAGAGACAAGGCTGAGGGAGCGTTTATAGGCCAGTTTTACTGTACCTCTGGAGCCATCCAGAAGGGAGTTCCCACAGAGGTGTTCCTCCTCAGACGGGTATTTGTCAGCTGGGCTGAAACACCTGCAGGGAAGAGTACACACACACTTTAATATTTTAGCCTCGCTCTCACGCCATGCACTCAGTGGAGACCATTTGCACTATCTCAATAACTTCATGGGCATGTGCTGTTGTTTTCCCCCCACATAGATCAAACTGGCTGGTAAAAGTGATGGTCTGGAAACAGTGAACAGCAAACAGCGGGGTGCCGCTCAACTGATATGGGTCTGAATGTATCCTAGAGCTTTATTGTACCCCACTGATAAAGCTGTCACTATAGTGACAAGAAGGAAAATCAAAACACATATGCACACGGAGCCATCCGGCTGCAATGTTTCTTCCCTTCAAATGGGAGATTGCTTTGAATTACAAATCCCTGTGTGACTGCAGGTGATTTTGTTCCAAGCATTTCAAGAACAACATTTGAATACAACTCAACTGTAAACAGGCTTTGGCAGACGGACTCAACGTTTCACCGTCTCTCCGAACACAGTGTTACGTGTCTAAGTGATCTGATAGCGTTTGTATATGCTATCTGCAAATAAGTCAGAGTGATGCATTTAAAGAAATGCAAACAATTATACAGAAAAAGAAAGGCTATGTGTGTGTTTATGTGGGGTAAAAAGCCTGACAAGTAACATGCTGACCCACAGTCGTGACTTCAGTCCAGTCCAGATGAATCAGTGTTACGCCACACATTGATGTATCTCAGGGATGGTTCAGCTGAAGCAGCAACCAGGACAAAAGCAGAGCCTCCAGACAAAAGCGGCTACCAACAAACAAAAGGTGCATCTACTGATGCATGACATGTCTTTGTCTTGCACACAAATGCATTATTGTGTGAATGTGAATCACAGCAAAATGCAACTTGTATGCCTTTTTGTAGTCTTACGATTTGCAGCATCACAGCTTTGTGTAAAGGGGTTAACTTCTAAAGGTGCACCAACAAAATACCACGGTGTTGAAATAACAGACATGTGCACAGTTTACGCTACATAAATGTATTCTAACAGCATCCGCAATTGTTTCCCCTAAAAGCTCATTCTGTGCACCCTGTTTTTGACGACTACATTGTTGTCGGTACGCTGTACAGTAATACAGTGATGCCCTGTCAGTGCTCGTGAGCTAAAGCCAGCGGCGGAGATGAGCAATGCAGAGGAAGACGGTTCTGAGGCAAACATCCAAAAGGATTAGAAACATGTGCAGGAGGGGATATATGCATAAGGCTGACTCACCCACAGGGACCATCAAACCACACAACCACTACACAGTAACACATCCACCCACATTGGTGAGCACAAACCCATAGATTTACATACATGCAGGCAGACAGGTGAAACCAAACTCGCAATTATCAGATCGAGCTTATGGTTTCACACAAACACATCTGCTACAATATACATAAGGTATGCCAGTGTGCGAGGATAGACAAAGAGCTCCCTATTAAAGCTCTCACAGCCCCTCACTTTCCACTACATTAGGCCAGAGTGGAGCCTGGTGGGCCACACTTAATAATCATCACAGAGATAACGCTGTCAATTAGAATATTCATGAGACCCGTGAACGAACAGCTCCCCTTATTCTTCCACTGCTCCTTTTTGGGTCCATCTCTTTGCTATTTTGTTTCTCTGCAGGTGATGAGTCACCGCGGGGGCTTTATCTTTCCAGCTGCTTATTGTAGCGTGCAAACCCGCCACATGAAAAGCCATTAACCCCAGCGTGACGCAGCGCCTGCGTGTAGCGCCGAGGCAAGCATGTGTCGCCACCCCCCGCTTATTTAAATCTTGTTCACCATTTTAGTTAGTGTGCTTGCATGCTAACATTTGCTACTTCGTACTAAACGCAACGCGCAGCTAAGGATGAAGGGAACGTCATTACCTTTTTTGGGGTATTTGGTCATAAACCTAGATGAAGGGTTAAGGGATCACCAAAACTGTTACAATTCACCCTGTGGGGCACAACTTCCTGTAGCGTGTCATGTCGAATAGCTGTCACGCCATTTCACTGAAAACCACAAACGCCATGGTGGTGCCAGAGGAAAGGCCAGGGGATCATTATTAATGTCGTGAGGATATATCGTCTATGAACCGTAAAAGTCTCCGGTAGATAAGTGAAAAGCTTCGCCTCCTGGTGGCGCTAGATAAAACGTCAGGGGATCACTAAAATCATTATGACTCGTCCTCTGGGGAGCATGGATTCCTGTACCCAGTTACATGGCAATCCATCCATTAGTTGTCAGAGCATTTCTGTAAAGAAAAACTAACACATCAATTTCATGGTGACACTAGAGGAAAAATCAGGGGTTTGCCAAAGTCAGCGGGATCCATCCTCTGGGGAACACGAGTGGCTGTACCAAATTTCATGGCAATCCTTCCAAAAGATGTTGAGATATTTCTGGAACAAAGTGGTGGATCAACTGTCCAACTGACAGACCACCATTGCCACGCGGCTAGAGTGGCTAAAATCTTTTTGTCTGTGTCACACATGAATCAGGATACTACTCACCCATCCTGTGAATGGAGTTTTGTCTTGTTTGGTTTCATCCACAGTTTTGCAGGGTACAAAAAGTGCAGCGCAGCACTGATCGGGGTTGACAGTTCCAACTTTTTCACATCTCATGTTACTCACATGGTGATGCTAATGCTGCTTTGGGCGTCATTCTTTCACCTCCAATTTAAACCTCCAATGGTGCCATGTCCACAGTTTAGCATTCACTATTAAGTTCATATTTCATTGTGAACCCCACTGTTTCCTGTCACAAAGATAATATTTGCATTTGTTTTGAATAGCAAGCAGAAATATAAGTGCAGACAGCAGTGGATAAGCATTCTCTACGTTTTTTTGTAATTTCCTCTCAGTCACACTTCCACAGATACTGTACCCCTCCTATCTTAGAGATTCATTACATGTTTAGCCAGAGAAACACTTGATAAGATGCTCTAAAGCAAAGAAAATCACAACAAAAAAGATTAGATGTTGTGATGCCTCAACTGTAATAGCCTCAAATAAATAGACTCCTGTGTCCAATAGCTTATGACAGTGAAAGTTTGAATTCATTCTGCAGCTCTACTGATGCATGTTTCAAAATCTTGCTCAGTCCAACGAAATTTGTTGACTAACTTGCAAGCTAACGTTTGAGCTGGCAGACGTGTGTGTGGCTGGAGGCCTTTCTCTCCAGTTCTTCAGTGACCATTACTTAGCACAATATATTCAGTTATTCAGATTTGTACGATGTGTTTGTGCACAATTATGCTATATGCTATCATCAGAATTCTATTACGTCTAAAAATAATAGTTATTACACAAGAATCATGAAATCTTGCACAAAATTCTATGAAATCCTTAACATTTCATACTTCATTTCATTTAACATATTTTGTATCATTGCTAAATACATATTTGGGACAGTATCTTAGTATTTTCTATACATTATCCAACCCCAATAAAGACCGGCGCTAGACACGGCTGCTTTAACATTTACCAGCAGATATGCAACTGCCATTCTTATCAAGAGGGACTTAAAATGCATTACCAGTTAAGTGTTTTTGTCAAGGACACTTTTGACAGCTCAAGTGGCTGTGGATGGACGCAGTGGGCTGTTGTGCAGATCAAACCCGTGACGTGGCAGTTCTGCCCAACCACTAACTGTATAATATATGCAATGCAATGTATGTAGTTATACATGCGTATAACTTCACTTCTCTGATGTAAAAGGCCAGTAACTTTCAACTGATGTTGATGGAGCTGCTTCAATAAGTCCCCCCTCTCTATCTCTCTCATCTGTGGCATTTCTACAGTATAGATAATTTGATTGTAAAATGTCACATCCATCCAATTTGACAAACAACTGAATCTTGGTGTTGATCAGTATGCCAAAGTAGCACATGACTTTGTAAAATGAATTATTTAATGAGTCAACAACAATTAACAAATCAGTTTTAAAAGGCGCAGTTGAAAAAAGGCCCATTAAGCAAATGTGGATGTTTGCTGTACTGACATGTTGAATTCCATGAAATTCAGAACCCGGGATGAAGCCCTTATCACCAGACATATACATCCCTAAAATGAATTACATCTCTAACCTCAAGGCTTTCCTTCTTCAAAACTGGTGCAATGAACAAGTGTTGAGGACGAAGCTGCTCTGCAGGCAACGGACGGCCCTGCTCCATATTAGCTACTTCACATTCACACATCAAGTGATCCCATTAATAACCCCCCCGACCCAGCCCTCATCCGTATATAAAAGCTGTTGCACTTTGTGCTTCGTGGTTAGAGAGAAGGCTTTTAAGAGAAGCCCACAATTAGCGGACTAAACGCAAACCTGCACACACACGTTGAGAGGGGATTTTATTTGTAATGAAAACAGGCAGCTGGTTTTTCAGCCCCTTGAAGAAAACATGGGTGAGTCATCCCCCGGAAGTAGTCAAAATCACTTTGCCTATAACAAGCCTTCAATCCTTAAAGAACTATTGTTGTGCTGCGCTGAGCACCTCATTTGGTTAAGAAAACCCAAAAGCAAATCAGTGCAAGCGCAGGGTGAATAGCAACAATCTCTTCTGCCGTCTGCAGGAGAATGTAAAAGATAGGGTGTAATGGAAAAGTATAATCGGCTGCCACCTTGTCGGGTTGTGTAAATGTATTCCAGCCTCTCAAGGAAACTAATTACTGCTGCAATTTATTTGGCAAGCGGCTGAAGGTAATGGATTTGACCCTCTTCTGTTAAATAGAGCCATAACATGATTTTCACTGATTAGAGGAGGACAGGACAAAAAACAAGACATGGTGTTAAAGCTTGTCTTTTGCAAAAAAAGAGCCACACTGCGTACCAAAATCCACGAGTTTGACCCCTCCATGCGTCGTCAACAGGATGTTATTGCCTTTGACGTCACGGTGGATGGTCTTGTTGACGTGCAGGTGCTGGAGGCCCTGTGGAAAAAGAAAAAGAAAAAAATTCAAAAAGAGGTTCACAGCCTCTTTTTTTTTTTTCAAGCACCTGCCTTCAAAATGATCCCGTTTAAGCTCTTTTCATTGAAGCGACGTATTCAGTGGGAGGTTGTTCCATTGAGCTCTACAGTACAGCATTGTCTCCCCTCGTGCACATTCAAAAAGGCCAGACTTACCATGAGGGCCTCATGCAAGATGTAGGCAATAATGGCTTCATCCATTCTGTCTCCTCTCTTCAGCATGCCTTTAGCCAGATCTGTCACAGAGCCGCCGTTGCAGAGCTACAAGAGAAAAGAGAATAATGAGCAAAAGCTCGACATGAGTCAGCACTTATGGCTGAGCTTATACAATATGCTGAAATCTGGGGCATCTGAGCTATGCAGAGTTTCACGTGGAGATGCGGCAGAGGATGAACACTTTTTGATCATAAGATTTCACAGTGGGAAAAGAGATGCTGAAAGTAATTCTTTCAGTCTTCAGCTGCTTATCTCTTTAGCAGCTTAGTGAGAGGTGAAAATCGTGCCCACGGGGAGAATGTACACTTTTTTTTGTGCGCGTGCGCGCAGGGTTTAATCTACGCTACGATGACTAAGCGGGGCAAATATTAAACATGCACAAATCATCTTCAAATGAAGTACATCCTCTTATGTTTTCAGACAAAGCCAAGGTTCATATTAGAAATTACACACCATTTATAGGACAACATTTCATACTGGAAATAGAGCGTACCAAGATTAAAATCAGCAGGGGCGTTTGATTTCATGTATTTATAGGTGTTTTCTTGTGGTAGATTTTGTCTAGATATGGACTCCATCGTCAATAGCAATCCCCCTTGGAAAATTACAGTAAATTACCTAGTGGGTTGCCTTGGCAACAATAATAACCCTTAATTTGGGCCTTTCTTCGGGAGATGCCAGAGGTATACGGAAAAAAAAAAAAAATAGCTCTGAGATGTCAATCACAGGGGGCTGCTACTGAAGAGAAATTGCAGATTGTGCATATGACGGCTGTTTGCATGTTTATTGCGTCTGTAGATCTTTCACCCCACAGAGCGACACGGTCTGTGTTTACCAACACCTCCCTCCTTTCCCATTTGTGATGACTCTGGAACATTTTGCATCTCAGCACACACATCTTTAGTCCTAACCGCACGCAAAAAAAACATTTTGTGCAAGACAGGAAATTTCCATCATATCTTTGTATGTACTAAACACTTGTAATTACACTAATTGCCCGCACTTGTAAACCGAAGGCTTAATTAGGCGAGAGACATGCAGTGGTGTGTGGTTATCTAGGATAAGAATCAGTCCCCCGTGGCGGTCATACTAAAGAGGCTGTGCAGCACGTATCAGAAAAGGTTACTTAGAAATTACTTATATACCGCAGCGTTAACACAGCTATAGGATTTTTCAATTCCCATCGACAGGGTATTGTACACAACAGCACAGCATGGAGCTTACAGTGCAATATTAATTTTCCTAAAATGGCTAGGGAAACACGACCTACAGTACCATGGTTTTGACAAAAACGATTGGCACTAGACGAGCGATGGCACCATTTTATATTATTACTTTATAAATATCTTCCCCTGAAATCCTAATAAAAGAATGTGCTGACTGGTAGCATCATAACACAGGTATAATATTTGCAGCAGTGTGCCCAAATCTGCAAATAGGGACCCATTTTGTCATCTGCATATATATTTCCACCCACAGGGCTCGATTGCCTTTGCACACAAATGCTTCTATGCCATTTACTGCAAGCTAACAGAGCTAACAACAGAAAGCTACCAACTGATTCTTCCACTTACAGAAAACACTTTTTGAAATTGAACAAAAGCAAATACGTGTTACTGCCATTCTTGATTATTCTATTGATTCTTTTTGCGATTAACTGATTGAATTGTTTCGGCTGTAAAACATCAGATAATGGTGAAAAATCCTCATATTGCTTCTTTATTCCAAACAACAGTCTAAAACATCTGAAAGGTCAATGATTTCATTTGCAGTGATATAAAACTGATGTACGCAGCAAATCCGTCAGATCTGGGAAGCTGGAACTACCAAATATTTACCATTTTTATTTAATAAATGACAAACAATTATGTCAACAGTTACCAATTTAATTTTTGTCTCTTTGTTTCAGCACTGGTCGATTTTTAAAAAGTCATTATAATGCATCATGACTTAGTTATCATTGTCCTTTTACTCTGTTGGAACAAGACATTGTGAAAACTCGACACTAGATTATGGATGGATCATTATGAGACTACAGGTCCCTGGCCACAATCATGTAAAAGGCCCCCACACCTTCTTATATAAAAGCAGGACACCCAGACTGAAAGAGACACAAAATAACATATCATTTTGTCAGTCAACATTTGTGTCAATTTTGTTTCTCTTTGTAGTAATTTTGCATCTCTTTGTGGTTGTTCTGTGTCTTTTTGTGCTTGTTGATTGACTTTCTAAAAGGAAGTGACTTGGAACAGAGACTTTGGCCTGGGGGCCCCATGACCACTTGGGGCCAATTCCGTAATGCACAACGTGCTGAGAGAGAGTCTTTGACCTTGACTAAGCGATGGGGTAAGTTTTCAACGCTGCGTCTCGTGTCTGCTTTCTGTCTGCCTGTCAATCTACCCATCCATCAGGAGCCCAGAGAGCTGCTGCAGGACGGATGGCATGTTTCTCAGCTGCCACATGGGGAGCTTAATCACTCCTTCTCTCTGCATACTACAGTTCAGCAGAGAATACCTCTGAGGCTTTTCACAGACAGCACAGCGCTCTGACGACGAGTCGCGCCCGACGTCAGTCCACATCGCTCTGCCATATCACCTGTCATCATTAAATTACACAGGGCAGACAGACAAATCCATATTAATGAGAGGTGCGGTGCCCTAGATTTAGCAGAGCTAAATGTTAGCACTCTCACCCTAGCAGCACTTCCAGAAAGTGATGCTCGACATGAACATTCATTATTTGAGATGTGGTGACGACTCAAAGCTCTGCAGAGTGGAAACGATATATGAAACATCAGACCTTGTTTGATTTAAATCTTGTACGGACTACACCAGATTTCCTATCGTTTCTGTGAAGCAGGTGCTCGGGTTCAGATATTTAAACGCAACTAGCTTGATGGGTCTTTTCTGTAACTTCTCCAGTGACAAAAAACAAACAACTAATTCCCATTAGCTTGCATCACACCATTAAACTATGACGGTGATTGTAAAAGTCAATGGGGATTACAAAACAGCGGAAGAGATGATAGCATAATACATTAAGTCTGGTATTAAAAAAAATGAAAAAAGGCAAATTGGTCACATTAAAATGTCCCATTCATTTTAGGCTAAAGTTCCCACTCCATGAAACTAAATGCAGCCTTTGCCAATGAGGCATCACCATAAAGGAATATATGGTTTCAAGAGGAAAGTCAATGCCAATTCCACTGCCTGCTATTGCCTTACTATTAGGTAATATCCCAAATAAAGGCTGCGAAATTGTTAAAAAAAACTCCACACTGCAACAATTAGACTAATAATCCAAACTTTATTATTGCTAAAAATGACTGATGGGGCTGTCTAATTTGCATTTGTCTCCACCAACACCAGATTTCCTTAAAATCTGACGACATATTATGCTAATCTGTTAAGAGCCATGTCTTATATCTTCATCTTGAATGTCACATGAGTTTCTACAGAACTATCAATTTTCAAAAACAACTGAATACATTGAATACTGAGTGGGATATTCTCCATTACAAATGAGGTCAGGTGCTTGTTTAGTCATGTAAATGAAAGTAGTCGATCAAAGACGCGTAAAAGAAGTAGTGGATGAAACAAATGTGAAGATGAAAGCGGACGTTAAAACACACAGCTGCTGACTTCTGTCCGTCTTTGATGCAGGTCTATATTGTAGTTTTTACATACTGTCAGATTATCGGACACATGGCGCCGCATCACGTCTGCAAACCTGTAGCATCCTGGATCGTCTCCAGAGAAAAACACCGCTGTTGTTACTGTGGCCTCACCGTTTACACGGGAGTCATAGCTGAGGTGTCTGCTTTCTGGGAGCCTTTTATTCAAAAGGCCGAAAAAAGAATACCATTTTAAACATCATTGTCAAAAGGCCCTCCGGTTACTTCCTCCTTCCCCTAATGACTGAGTCCGGTCATTTTTAAATACCTGCAGAGAGTTTTGCTTGTATATTATTCTCCGTGAATTGGCTTTCTAAAATACTTCAGATCAATTCAGCTCAAATAACTAAAATAACTAAGTAAAATAAGTTTACTTTGGGTACCAAAGTAAACTTATTGCACTTTGTACTTTGATTGTTCAGCCCAATCTCTTAATAACTTTGTGACAACAAAAGGCTTGGATTGCTGAGTCCTCTTTCAGCTTGCTCTATGTTGTCGCTATCAAATATCTGCTGTCGTCAGAAACACAAAGAGCCAAAGCTGATGGATCACAGCTCACAGCCGGTCTTCACATGAACACCAGCTTTCCATGTAATAGTTACTCCCTACTGAGTGCCACTACTAGCATTATTATTAATGGAAGTAACAACAAAGCAGTAGTAAAAGAACTGGCAGCTCAATTCTGTAAACAACCATTTTAAATTTGAACTCAAAGTGCATTGTAGGCACAGAGCAATGCAATTTCAATTAAGCATTGCGACAAAGCGACTTTTCATTCCTGCATAATGGAAGATGAGATACATCGTTAAGATGAGCTTTTAAAGGTTGGACTAATCATTGGCCTTCATTTTACAGGCTTTTTGGACGAAACATGGGGGCTCACAAATGAAACGCACATCCAAATCAGGTTTTCATTACCAATTAGAGAATAAAAGTCGCTCCATCGTCGCTATCTTTGAAGTATTTTTTAGACTCTCTGGGAGCAGAATTAGGCCTTCAGACATGAAAGCTTGCTCATCTCTGCCCACATCCGCTGTCACAAAGGAGCACACGGAGTACAGAGGCAAAGCCAAAAGCTTGCAGACCCCAATGAAGGGCTAACAAAGTAGAGGATGCAATTTGTATGAATTCTGCTCATAATGAGCGGCCTGCTGTCAGTGCGGGGCAGAGAAAGGCTCCTCTCAGCAGAGCTAAAGGATGGAAAATTACAGTTTAGAAAGGAGGGACAGTAACCATGGTGAATGACCACCTCACTGCCTGCTTTCCTGTCTCTTCACTGCTAAAACCCCTTGTGCGTCTACTTCAGAGCACACACACACACACACACACACACACACACACACACACACACACACACACACACACACACACACACACACACACACACACACACACACACACACACCCACCCACAC